>JAWLRI010000833.1:636887-783545 GCA_034781795.1 Crypturellus tataupa
AGGGGGGTTGGACTAGATGACCTCTAGAGGTCCCTTCCAACCTTAGGCATTCTATGATTCTATGATTCTATGATTTAGCAAGATCAAAGCAGACATTGTCATCACTGGCACTACTGTTACACTTCAAGTTAGGCAAGTGGGATGGTTTTGCTCTGGAGCCCAAGGATGCAGTGCTAACGAGGCAAAAGAAAATCCAAGGCAAGTGTCTCACAAAACAGTTCTTAGAATCCCACGTATCTATGTGAACGTTGCATTTCAAAATGTACACTTCAGACCCATTTGCTTTTTTTTTTTTTTTTTTTTTTTTTTTGCAAAAATACATGGGAATGAATCCAATTATACTGATAGTCACCATTGACTGAAATGAGATGAACATGCAAACTCAAAGGCAGATCAAGCTTTAAGGAAAGAAGAAATAAAAGACCAAAATTAATGGAAAGAATTTAATAGAATTCAGCATATCTGCATTTGAAAATGTTTGGGTATTTGGGTAAACATTTGATTCCCATACTGTTAAATAAGATGCTTTTCCTCTAACTTGAATGTTGAGGATGCTCCAATTGTTGGGAATGTTGGGAATGGTCCAAGCAATGTTTGGGACATCTTTGGTCACCATGATCATCAGTGACCACCGTTTAATTTTTTGGTATAAATGTAGCTGATATGTCTCTGGAAGATGAGCTATACTAGAAGTGAATGCTGATATTAAGGGTGTTCATGTGCAACTCTATGATCTTAAAGCATCTAAGCACATATTTAGCTTCACACATTTAAAGGGCTCCTCAAGCGAAATAATTGTGGCCAGGCAGTAAATTTTCCCAGCCCTAGTTGTTGAAGATGAATAAGCATCAGTGTGCAAGCCCTGCTGATTTAAGATCTGTAGCCTTGATCTAGCAACTCGTTTCTGGGGTAGATCTTAACAAAATATTTTTTTCAGCGCAAGGATCAGGGAAAGCATTTTCCAGTTTCTGAATATTTTTTTATTTCCCTTGACTTTCTTTTTTGATATCTCTTCTTCTTACTTGTAAATTAATTTCAGTATTTCATTGCTGTGATCTTTGCTTTTTTGCTACTGTCTAGGAGCTGTATTTTCTTCTGCCTTGGCACAGATCCTCCTCTCCTCCTCATTTGTTCAAAAGAAACAAGTTCACCAAAAGTTGAGAGCCATCAGCTGCCTCGATGATGACTTCTCTGCCTACTCCTCTCTGAAAAAGGTATTTCTGTATTCTGCTGGCTCTTATAAATTACAAAGCAGTTTTAAACAATATATTTTATTTTGTTGTTGCTTTTGAGAGAGGAATAGAGCTGAATCTGCCCAAGCTTTAAAAAGAATTTTATAAGTTTTATAAAGTGCCCTGCTAGACATAGTAGACAAGTCTGTTCTACTGCTGTTGCCGTTTGTTTGACGTTCATGATCTTGTGGGTTTTGTTTTTCATGGGCGGGAGAAAACAAAACCCAAGCTTTTAAAATAGTATTCATTGAAGAACAATGTCAGGATATATTTGGACACACAAAAATGATAATGCAGAATGGCCTGAGACTATGGATAAATTCTTTGAGGGGCACCCATGACATTTTCCAAAATGTAGCCTTTTATAGATTTTTCATTTCATTTTTCAATTAACATTCTTCATGTTTTCTTGCTATGAAGGTCCAACCCTGCCCCTTTCAATTGTAGGCATGAAGCATATAAGTTATTTAAGGGGCTAAAATGTTTATTGATAAGAAACACATTACTAGGGAGATAAATCAATCAATTAATAGCCAACTTTAACATACCACTACTACTAATTTAAAATTACTAATTATAATTTTTACACACAATTATTAAAGTATTAATTATCTTGCAGAGCAGATAAATTCTGCTCCATCTTACCCACCTTTTGCTTTTTCAACATTATTAGTTGGGCAGTTTCGGCCTTGTGAGATAATGCAGGTAGAATTTGCCTGGGGACAGGTGACCTTGCAAGATTTTGCACCTCCAAACTCCCTTAGGATGATGCAGCTCACACTGGTGACTTACTGTTTCTATCTGTTGACTCTCCTAGGCAAATGACTTCAGCTTTGCTTCCTCTCCTTTAATTACGCACACACAATATCCCAAGTTGTGCAGGGATGGCCTGCACACC
The DNA here is from genome assembly GCA_034781795.1 of Crypturellus tataupa. Classification (NCBI taxonomy): domain Eukaryota; kingdom Metazoa; phylum Chordata; class Aves; order Tinamiformes; family Tinamidae; genus Crypturellus; species Crypturellus tataupa. Next base: position 639,018 of record JAWLRI010000833.1, read on the forward strand.
AGAACACTCTTCTCATACTCATTCAGTACATTTGTCATCACAATGACAATTGTGAATGATTTTCATTGAACAATTTTAATCACTTTCTTGGTGCAGCAGAGACCCTAACCAGTTACAGGGAGCTCTTGCTTACACATTTCTTGAAGCAAAGGTTTACAGCTTCCAAGCATTTCTTGGCATCAACCAGGTGTAAGACCTTAGATTTCTGTGTTGATTTCAATGGTTTTGCATGGAAGATGGCAGGATCCTGGTGGAAATACTTTGTGAACATATTTTCAGCATAACTGCTGAAAACTCCTGAGTGTGAGGAATCACCCTGTTCATAAGTTGCATAAGTAAAGCTGGTATGTGGCTGTCTTTTGGAGTCTAACCAGTTGAAAAACTCCAGTATTTCAGTGTATAGAAAAAGCAGAATTAGTACTGTCAGAACTCCCTAGGAAAACTGCCTGCCCTTTCCCTTGTAGTTTCAGTATAATTCCATTAAGCAAGCACAACCTTCTCTTTAAGGAACCTCGATTCTTTTCTTACCAATGTTCAAATCTGGCCTGTGGGCTGTGGAAAACGGAAAGGTTCATCAGAAATAAGGCAGGGTTGGATCTAAAGTTGAGCAAGGATGCAGGTTACAAGCAGTAGAGATCAAATACTTGTGCCTTTTTCCCATGTATCCAATCTATAAGTAGTGCAAATCATGAATGATATACCAAATAAATACTGGCTCTACAAAATGCTTTCAAAATGCTATTTCTAATTCTGAACACCGTTTTTGAGTTAGCCGGCTGTATTTCTGCATGCCTGGTTAATCGATTGATTTCATGCTTTGCTACTAATTAGATGATAGGTTCTTCTAGCCTGAGTCCTATCCTTTTCCAACACTGTAGATATTTGTTTTTTTCTTGGTTTTACTGTTTTATTTTTTCCCAGCTATCAGCAGTGAAGGTCAGGGACATGAGTCTTTTCCCTCCTGATCATGATAGCTCCCTGCCATAGTGAAGACCTGGCTTTAATAACATTTAAAAAAAAAATAAAAAATCCCTGCCTTAAATTATTAAGGTGTCTTTTTAATATGGCCATTTGCTTTTTCTGTAATCCCATTAATTCCATCCTGGATAATAGATTTTGTGTGAATAACTGTAATGGAAAACACTTCCATGGAAGCCAATTTCATATTTTTTTAATGATTAGCTGAGGTAACTCTTCAGTGAATTTTTGCTTTAAATTTGAAAGGAAACTTGCACAAAGCCAAGGTTCTGGCTCTCTGTGTTTCAAATCAAAGGCAATTATTACTAAAGAAGTTCTCCTAAGGATAATCAATCGCTTTTTGAATCAGGAACAAAGGCTAAGCATGAACTAGAACACTGAACTGTTGAAAGAGGGAACTAGTTAGAGTATCCTGGCAAGATCAGAAAATATTACAGGACTTCAGCTTGTGATCTGCTCAAAGAGAATTCAGTCAGTTTGCAAGGGGGTAAGTGGTGAGATGAGAAGTGACCATGGTCACGGTGGTGTCCCTCTCGTGGCAGACCTGGTGGCAAGGAGAATCCTGTGCTCTCTGCTTTTGAGGATCTTCCAGGTTCCTGCCAGTTTTTCCATGCCTCTCGTTTGGTATTAGTGGAGTCACAGGGAATCTCAGAGTTCCCAGCGTCACTGCAAAGGAAAAGAGAAGGATTAGTAAGGAAGACTAAAGCTCTTAGAGCTTCTTTCCCTAAGGAAAATTGGATTTCCTTTCCTAGGGAAAGGACATTTTGGATTACAAGTTGTTATTGCTGTCTTATAGATGGAGAACTGAAGCATGAAGCGGCTGGCTAATTTGATTCAGGGTGATTGTGATTACGAATATGGTTTTGGCAGGCATGGGAACTGAACTCAAATCCATGAGTATTCCTGTTTGCTTTATTTTTAGTCTTCCCATTGCAGGAAAATCTTCCTCACCCTATTGTTACATGTATTCTTTATGTTTGCTTCTTGTTTTATCTTAAACTGTAAAGATTCTATGATATGGACCATTTTCCTTTACACTTGTACAGTGTCTTGCACAACACAGCTGCAGTCTAGTAGCTCCTGCTTTTAGATGCACATTTCTGCTGTAGAATAAGGCATAAGTACCACAAACACATTAGGAACACAATAGAAATCCTAAATGAAACAATAAATTGCTGCCCTAAATCTTCCCTAAATCTGCAAACCTTGGTACAAATGTCCAGATCCTAAAAACAAACAGAAAACTAGTGTTGTTGCTTGCTGACTCGAGGAATCCATTTGCTGATGATGTATATTGAGCGCCCAACCACGCCATAGCGGGTAAGCCAAACCACGCCATAAATTTCTGCGGGAGACAATGAAACGTGGAATTTATGATCATTGACTCCTGCTGAAGGCTGATCCTCTGGATCTGTATTTGTCACTTCAATTGCGCGGGGTCATTTTTCAGCTTTTCCTGGCTGGCAGAGGCGGGTGAGAGTGCAACGGGAAACAACACATTGAAATAACATATGTCAGAGTGCATTGCGTGAGGAGCTGAGATCATCTCTAACAAGCCTTGAAAAATATTGCTCCTTCTGCTAAGCAGAGGGGAAAGGGGTTATCTTATTTGCCTTTTCAGTCAATTGGAGCCTTGTCTGAACGAGAGCCGTCAGATACAGCTACGAGGGAGTTTCAATTTGCACCATCATGAACGAAGAGTTTGTTTACAGGCAATGACCTGCAGGTGTTAAATTTTCCTAAGCAATTTTAAAGTTATTTTAAAGATGAAAACAGTCAGTCACTCCGTTAGCTTTGCCACTGACAAAATATTTTTTTTTTTCTCTGCTGAGTTTACCTCAGGAAGGATTATTGACCTTCTTTTCAATTACTCATGGGTCAGGGAGAATCCTCCTGTGCCCTCCTGGCTTGAGCTGTGCTTAAAGATTGTGCTGGTGTCACTGTCAAATAAGAGCTTGAAGAATCGCTCCCCTGCCAAGTGCGTCTGCTGCAAAATATGACTGTGGGTGAAGACTATGACTGGAAAAAGAGAAGCATCCATGTGCTGACCGGGTTTCTTGGTGTGGTGATCAACAGTCACTTTAAAATAAGGCAAATTTTCCGTGTTCTTTATACATTTCTTGGGTCTCCGGACAGTTGCTGGTGCATTCCTTCGGCATCGTTGACTTTGTTTCAGGAAATTTAACTTAATTAAATTAAATTTAACTTTTTGTTTCAAAGGGGAGTGAGCGCACTAAGGTCGCAAGGAAAAGCAAGCATTTGGGAAGAATGGCCAATTGCCTCCAGTTAATTATGTAGGTTGCTTCCTTCCCCATAAAAATAACTTTTAATTGAGTCCTCTAAATAGGTTAATAAATCTATATTGCACAGAGCTTAGTTTAGTGATACAGATCCTCTTAACATGTGCAAATCTTCTCTCAAGTTAACAACAAGCCTCAGCTACCTGTTAAGTAGCATCCATCATTCCTTCCAAAACAGCAGAACCACTAGTGAAAAGCTTCCATAAAATGCCGTCTCTTTTATAGATTTTTTCCCCCAAGTTACTCATAAATCACAGGACATTAATTACAACAGAAAAGAACAATCCTTCAAAGTATTAAAGCTGTTTCCAAATCCCACCACTGAAAAATGCGCATGCCAACCACGTGTCCATGCAGCAAGTGAGCCTTGAAGAGCAGGGCAAGAGTTTGCATCACCGTGTTTGCATGGGGAGAAAGAAACTACTCCAGTTAGGTGGCTATGAACACCTCAAAGCAAGGTGTTTCCTTAGTATTCTCTCATTTAATGGCTTTTTACATTATGTGATAAAATAGTAATGATGCCTGCTACGAGTATGCCATGCTTAATGACAGGCTCTGATTTAATGAGTCAAAATACATTTTTATCAAAAAAAAACCCCTGCTGCTGCCCTGGTAGGAGGATCTTTCTACATTTAGGGTTGATTTGAAATAAAATAATGTATTAAATGTACCACAGTCTAACTCATTCATTTCAATAGCGTTGTAGTATTATTATATGTCATTTTTAGTATCTTGCTACTTACTGAGCGATCATGAAAGACCATATAATGTATATTCTTGTTTATAATATTTTATAAGCATAAAATTCGGTGCTTAAAAGAGTTGAAAATGAAATACCAATGGCTGAAGCAACAATTTGCCTCAATGGCAAGTGCTGGAAATCTTTTGGAAGACAGAAATTTCCTGCTTTCCTTGCACTTGTGTGAGAAATTCTGAGAGACTCTTACTGTATTTTTTCATCTGAATTGGTAATAAATCCATATCTTTTCTCCCTATATTTCTTAGAAGAGGAGGAAGACTTAGAAAATATACATTCTCTGGTAAGACTAATAGTTTTTAATATACACATTATTTATTTATTTATTTTTTTTTTTTAATACAGAGGCATCCAAAAATAAATATTTTGCTTAACAAACAGCCTCCCTTAAACCGAGACAGTTATTTCTGCTCACCAATAACTAGCATTAGTTACTGGCAGGGAAGTCACAAGCTGTTTTAATTTAACATTCGATGCGATGAAGTTAGTAGGTTTCTAGGTGGAAATAATTCACGGGAAGGTTTGCACCATCCAACACGGGTACAGGCTCTTGGCTCCATTGCGATGTTGCCGTCTCCACTAGCTAAATTGTTTTTAGTAATATACTATAAGAGACCGAGGACTTGTACTATATATTTCAATCTAGATTGTTAATAAACCATCTACTTGCATATATATATATATTACTTGCAGGAAAACGTTACTGATACTTTTATGTTAAGTATTTTTGGTTAGTATTGAATGAAAAAAGAAACTAGAGAAAGGAAATAAATATTAATTTTGGAAGTGAATATGTCTTAGCTAAATGGACTAGAAAGCTTACGTTTGTGCTGCTAATGCTCTTGTAAAACAGTATTGATTTCCCAGAGTTTTCTCTAGCTGATATGAGTAATAAAGGTAAATTGTGATTTACTCAGTCAGGACATTGCTCATGAGTGTCTAAATTAGCACCGTGCCACTTCTCTTCAAACACGGGAAACGGATTCAGCAAACTATAGTCTCTCCCTCTGGGAGGCGAAATGGATTTTAATATAAAAGATGGGGTTTCTGATGTGAATAGTTGCAATTTTTTTCTCCAAATGATGTGACTAATAAACCAGACGAACGATGATGTTAGTGTTAATAGCCTGAAAGATGTCCATCGTGGAAACCCACGAAGGCTCTAATTCCCCTTGGAATGATGAATTCTGAGCCATTCTTTAATGCAACAGATTTTCTGCCCTGCGATTAGACATCTTTTGCATTATATTAGAGGGAATAATTGTTTGGCTAAACCATCAAAAAGTCTATTTTTACGCTTTTCTCTAAGTATAAAAGTAGAAAAGTCAACAGTAAACATTACGTGGTGGTACCAGAGGAAAACATTCATACCATTTCCAGTGCCATACTGCTCTTATTTTGTTCAATAAATATATAAATATGAATATAAAAAAGCTCCTACAAAAAATCTCTGTACTGCATATTTTTCTTCTGACCTCAGTTTTGTTTTGTTGAGTCTTTTTAGGATTGGTCTAACTTTATTTTGGGCCACAGACGCTGACACGTTTTATCACCAGACATGTCAGACTTCCCTTGTGCTAGGAAGCCTTTCTCAGGAACAGGTTTTAATTAGAGAAAGTTCAATAATTAATTTGGTAAGAGCTACCTAGGTAATTCTCAAGTCCTGAGAGAAATTATGAGTTCACTGTGTCTCTCCGACTTTCTTCAGAATATTTACTTGGAAAAGAAAACAAAAGTCTTCATCACCTGGCAAAAAAAGAGCTAAGTAATTAATTCAAGTATTAAAAGAAAAATGCTTGGGTTGAAACAGACAGCCTGAGCATACCCTTAAAAATCCTAGCTTTATCCTGGCTTTGCTTACTGTAAAAATTGATTAACTTCCCCTCAACCAAGGCTGATAATGTTGTTTTTTTTGTGGGAGTTAAAATTTATAAGCTGTTCTGGAGGAGACATTTATGGCCTTATAAGCTGGAAACTATAGCAGAGTTATTTCTTATCTGGTTTTCTGTGAGTGCTCATGGCTAGATTCCGATTTCAGTGACAATACTGTGAATGTGGAGAAGTGCTGCTGGTCTCAGCAGACACAGAGTTGTCTTTGAGTGAGGAACGCAAAGTGTTTTCTCCCACCCCATCAGATCTTGAAGCTAAAAGACACGAGTTTCAGGCACCGAAATGATCAATCCCTTCTGCAAATCTTCCCTGTGCTACAGGTGTTTTTAAATTATTTATGAAATGGTTGCAGCAGGTTTATAACGTGTATAAAAACAGAGGATCTGAAATCCTTGCCCCGTTGAGACGCAAAGCGATAGCTTCTCAGTCGACGTTAAACATCTTGGTGATATATTTGTGAGCATATGTAAAGCTAAAATAAGGAATACCTTGCATTGTATTTTCCACTGATGCATTAATGATTTTGTAGCTTTAGGGTTGTTTCCTGCATTGGTTATTGGGAATAGCAATGGGAAATTGTCTTCCAGATGTGCTAATATTGTCGGTCCTTGAGCTCTTTTCCTATTTATACATAACTTGCTGCATTTAGGTAAGATAAAGTAAGAAAAATAAACATGAGTATCTCAGAATTGCACATAATGCTTGCTTTGCACTGCAAGTAGTAACAGAGTTGCTTTCTGGGGAGCATATGTTCCTGAAGAACAACCTGGGTGCGGATTTGATCCTTTTTTTTATTAAATTATTGTGTATAGAAATGCTTTACCATAAATACAGCCCCTTACTGGCTGTGTGCATCCTGCAAGTGTCCACATAGGTCATTAGGGTATCAGACTAGCATCTTTTCCATAATGCACTATAGGTTTGATGGTATACAGCCAGGAAAAGAAGGGAAGTTATTTTATGCATTGATATTCTGCCATTCTAAGCATGCAGATTCAAATGGTGAGTTTCTTAATACCTTCTGGAGGCCTTTCTCATCTGATATCAAACAATTTATTTGCAAATGCGTCTGTATTTCAGCAATTGGGAGTGGAATCAGTTTATGCAAAGAAGCATTGAGTTTCCGTGTCCATGATGAGAAGAAAATTACTGAGCTCCTGATGAGAGCTAAGGCAGGAGCAAGGACCTCGGGAGGAGAGATACTCCTCTCCTTTTGCATCTGCTTGCAAAGAGAGACCAGAAAGGGGGGCTGCGCTGTTCCCTGTTTGTCCCCTGAATCAGACCATGGGGATATTCCTCCTACTTCCTCTCTTTTGCAAATGTATAACCCAAATATGAGCAAATTTCTCTCTTGGCTGCTGAAGAGCGCCGATGAGGTCCATCATGCAGCTTCCTGCAAATGAAACGGTCGTTAATGCAAAGCAGTTAATTGAACCCCTACTCCTGGTGCTGCTCTAGGTGTTTCAGCTCTTTATTGATCCGGGTTTGGCACTGATGCCCAGCTTTCCTTAAGGGATGTTGCTATAGGAGCCTGGTGAGAGCATGAAAGCTCGTGTTAGGACAAGAAGGAGCAGAATATGACATAAACCTTCCCTTAAATCTCCCTGCTTGAGAGAGAGCTGTCAGAGCTGTTATCGTTTGCCGAGGCTGCTCAGAAAGTTTATTCGGAGAAAATTCCAGCTAAATAACGTGCTGAGCTGTGTCTGTTTTGACAACCTTTTGCCTTGAAAAGTTTGATGAGGTCCTGGTAAACTCACTGGCTGAGAAGGAGGTGAACTGAGAACCTGACCTTTCTGAGCAAAAAAATGTGGCATTTTTGTAAAACTGTGGATTTTTTTTAAGTTTAACATTTCCTCCAAAGTGAAAAAAAAAAACTTAGCACATCACAAAATGGTATTCTTGAGCTCCAACCATCTGTATTATTCATGTAGCTGTTGAGTAGGCTCTTCCTGTAGTCATTCCCTACCTGCTAGCTCTCGCACTCAGGTAAGGGTTAGTACAGATGGTTTTATCAGAAACACTCAAGGAAAAAATATATATATTTTATATATCATAGGAAAAAGCTATGTCAGACCGAGGTGAAGAGGTGAATAGTGCACCTGAATTGAAGCAAATTCAGGGGGTTGAAGCGTAACCAGGGGACTGTGCAAGCTCCTGAGGTGTTCGGGAGCTAATGATGCAGCCCTGCAGTAAAGCCCGAATCCAACTCCCAAGTTCTCCTTTGGAGCTTGCAACAGTAATGCTTTTCTACCCAATTTCAGAAGCATGTTAAGTCTTTAAAATTCCTTCTCCCTCTGTGCAAGAAATGCTCATTTCCAAAAATGGATTAAAATACAGGTTTATTGTATCTCCGCTGGTTTGAGTAACAAGATTGTGTTGATAGCACCAGCCTCTCAAGGTACCCTACGATACACTGAATTTATTCATCTCTCAGGTATTCCCTCAGCAGTTTGTCAGTAATACTATCCCTCAAGATGGTAAAACCAACTCAAACTAATCAAGGAGACAGAGCAATAAATCCAAATGGGAACCTCCTCCAGGCTAAAAACGCCCCATGAGAATCAGATACCAATATTCTAAATGAAAAAAAAAAAAAAAAAAAAGAAAAAAAAGAAAACCTTGAAGAAATTATCTCAGATAAATAAAGGCTCTTTCCATAAGTGGCATATAAAGCTAATTCTGTCTCACAAAGCAGTCATTAAAAGTTAGTGTGTAATTACAGGTGATATACCATCTCCTGACACCTCTGCAGGTTTCCCAAACTGCTACTGTGTACAGTGGTGTAAAAGAGACTGTGTCACCGCGGGGATGGTGCGACCCTTCTAGTATCATTTCCCACTGCAGTCGTCGCAGGAAGAGCTCAGCTGAAATGATTGCAGCCGCGCCAGCATTGAGCACGCCCTGTATATCAAAGCTGACATAAAAATCATTTAAGTTACTTCCCTGTGAGTGGTGTGCTGCCACGCAGATGAGTAAACTGAGTGTTTCCTACTCCTTCCCGCTCTGAACAGAAAGATAATTGTGGCTAAGTTGTCCCTGCAAGAGACCTGGGGCATCCCTGATGCTTGCAGCACTTCCCAGGATTTGCCTTCCAAGCCTCAAACTGGGGTTCTTGCTGCCAAGAAAATCCCCTCGGTACCACATAGAGTTTATGGCTTTCATATATGTTCATTAACATAAAAAAATCCTCTGTATTCCTGCCAGCAGCGAGTGATTGAAGATCACTAATACTGTATCACTAATATTGGCTAGGGTGTTAACCAGGGCTGGCACTGGTTATTTTTACATCTTGATCATATATGGCATGAAGTCTTTGTCACATGCAAACTTTCTTTAAGGTGAAACAATTAATAGTCTTAAACGGATTCATTGGACTTCTTTCATTGGGATTCTTCTCCACTTGCAGTTGAAATGCATTTTAGCTTCTGGGTTTGCTTTTCACTGACAACCTATATCAATGCAGGATGTACAAACTAGAACAAAAATGTCAACTGTATCGAATAAAGAGTTTAGCTTCCTTCCTGAAGAACCACGAACATCACAGCATATTTCTTTTTCTTTTTAATAAGAAAAAATAAAGCTCAACTGAGTATAGAAATAATGCACAGTTGATTAATAGTGAGCTTCTTGGGGGAAAAAAAAACTAATCAGAGAGATACATTAGCATAAATTACATACACTTAACATAATAACAAAAACACCCCGTGCTGAAACTCAGAATGAAGTTTAAGAAGCATGAGATTGCATTATAAATATGGGAATTTAGCCTTTTCTTTAGCATTTTGGGATTGACAACCTGCTTCCCCGCATCTGTGTTTTGCAGGGGAATCGTTTTGGCCCGACATGGCGGGGATGAATGCACGTTTGCTGCAGGGGAGCTCCGAGGCGAGGAGAAGCAGCTAATGAAAGTGGTGATTTATTTTAGCCGTTTGGTCAGCGTGGCAGAGCTCTTCGCCGGGAGGGGAGCAATGCCGCGCAAGCGCGTCGCTCGCGACCACCCTCGGTAATGGGCTCTTACACGGAGCGCCTCTCACCCCGCGTGCAAAGCGTGGCTCCTCGCTCCCCGCTTAATACCTCTAATAAAACTTAATGAAACATTCGTAAACCTAATGGAGCACTCTGCAAATGAAAAACAAGGGTAATGCGTCTCCTTCCGACGCAGGCCCGGGCAGCTGCGCTGGAGAACAGAGATGGTGCTACACGTTTAACGTGCCCTTCGAGGTTAATTGGTGTGTTTGCAAAGATCTGAGCCCCCGAGAAAATCCTGTTAGTAAATACAGATAGCTCCATGATGAAAAACACGCCAAGTTGATGCAGGCCTGTGCTCCGTCTAGCCCATTACCTTGCTACTGACAGCGTCCAGTGTCAGATGTCTCCAAGGACGGTGCCAAAACCACATACTCGACAGATGAGATATGATTTGTGTGTCATAAAATTGACATCCCTTTGATCTTTTCAGACTGATCCTTTTATAGTTAACTTGTCCTTTCCTTGGAAGCTTTGGTCCGATGCAGGTTTATACACTGTACTGTTACGCGTTGATAGCGGTTGATAGCCTGATAGGAAAGCCCTGCTCTTGCAACGCCCTGCAGTGGAGTCTCAGGCTTTATGTTGAGTTTGCAAGGGCTCAGGACCGAAGTCTGTCCGGCTGGATCTCTCTGAGCTTTACTTCCTATTTGTTTTAACTTTACAGCTGCGCCTTTTGGCCTGCAAGGCAATTGCTGAATTCTCTTCACTTTACCCTAGCTTTAGGGAGAGCTGATGGTTAAATGGTGAGCCAAGGCATTATCTGAGGATCAGTGCATTGCTTGTCATGTGGGCAGGAATGATTTGACAGTTCTTCAATATCTTGCTCAGCTAATAGATTCAGTTTTGGATTTTCTTGGAAGTTGAATATCTCCACAGTCAACACCCTTGGTCTTGTTTCTTGACCAGGAGGTGACAGGTCTTCATATATGGTGCTAATGGAGCCATGGGTGGAGATGCCCACCTAGAGTGAAGACTGAGTCCTGATTTTGGACTATTCCTCCTTCAGTCTCCATATTCATATTCATATCTTCTCTGTAACTGACTGTTAGGTAGTGGAAGACTAGGATTAGACCCCTCCCTTGCCCCCAAGTCTTCCGTAGACTGAACAAATCTAATTTGTTACATCTTGCCAAGTTCTCCAACCCAATAATCATATCAGTGACCCTCCCACTGGACCTTCTCCAGTTTTTCAATATCTCCATTGAACTGGGAGGCCAAAGCTGGACATCATATTGTGACCTGACATACAAATACCTACTTCTTTTCCTTGTTGGTTTTGACCTGTTGAGTGGGAGCTATTGGCCCACTTGACTCTTCCAGTGGAACTGGAATTAATTCATTTCTCCCTGTTTCTTCATTCATAGCATTTTTGCCTGTTCTCTGGGTGTTTCCTAGTTGCTAGCAAAAGCTTTGGAGAAGCCAATCTCAAGGACATGATTTTTATTTGAGCATTTTCTGACTCAGGCTTTGGGCTAATCCATGCACATGTTTGAGCAGGAACAAATTTTAATTGGCCTTCTGTGAATTGAGGAAGTTCAAGTGGGATGTGGCAGTGTAGCTTTCACATAGGGACACTTCATCTCGTGTTTTACAAAGCCAACCCCCATTTACATTCATCTAAGCAAGGTATAAAAAAGTGACTATTCAGTTTTACCAAGGGTCAACAGGCTTATTCTTTGTCATCACATTCACCCTCACACTTCATGACTAAGGCTTAGATCACTTAAAGACAACCTATTTCAGATGAGTGATTTATGAGACACAGACAGAGCGCTCAGAGGTTAATTTGATTCAGGGAGATTTCCTAGATCTTACCAGGGGCTGCTGTAAATCCAAACATCGAATCACATCGGAGGGTTCTACATTTTCTCCTGTTGTTTTAAAAATACCTGATTCTGCAGTAGTCTTCACAGGAAACTGTGTCATATAGCTGCATGATTATCCTAAATGCTAAATGTATCCCTTAAAGACTTCTTACGTAGGCAGCGTGTCTTAAGGTTATACTTAGACTTTTACTTGTTTTCTAATTTCTTATTATGGATTTTCCTAGGGATTGCCCCTAGAGCTGACATAAATAGCAGCCTGGAGAACTTCTGCCCCTTTCTGTGCCTGGCTTGAGTATTCCCTGTCCAGTGCTATACACCTAATCAACGCATTCACTTCAGGAGCAGAGGATCACTACGTAGTTGATGGACAGATGCAATTGAGATGTCTGAATGCCTCTGCAGAGCTTTATTGCAAGTAGCAGCCAAGGTTCCTCTCTCAAAAACCTCATTTAGATGCCCTAACCTAGCCAGGTGAATACCTCCATCCAGGTGTGGATGGCTTGAGCAATGTGCAATGTGCTCCCTCGTATCAGCATGACAAAGAGGCTGCTTACCAAGCAAGCTCCGCTGCTCGGGAATTGCTTGTTCCTAGAGTGCTTAGGTGGGAATGACATCTATTAACCTTAAAGTCAAATATCCCTGCTTGCAGGGGGATTACTGCTTAGTGCATCGTGGCTCTTTAGGTAATAGCTTTTACTGACTTTATCAAGGCTTCTGGAAGTTACTTCTTAAAGAAAAAAGTAACTCGGAAGGCTCCGATGGTCCACTTTTTTAATAAAAATAATGGAGTAAAACAAAAAATGATTTTTTTTTCAAATAAATATAGGCTAGGACTTCAGTTTCTTCCGGTAAGGGAAAGTGACTGGGATTTAATTGCTGTTAACTTTATCTGATGAAAGAAAGGGATCTGTATGCAGGATGCCCCATTTACTGCAACACATACTCGAGAAAAACATTTATATGATTTGAATTCATTAGAGTTTGTTCATTTTGCTCCCTTAAACTGGTAAAGCCCGAGAAATGATATATCAAAAGAAATATATAGTGATTTTCGATGTTCATAACTAAATTCTTTTTAGCTCTGGGGTTTTCTGTAGTGTAGATAAAACATGTAACAGGAATTGTCATTTTTTATTTTGATTTGACAAGTCAATATTTGAAAACACCGAGAAACTCGATTGACCTCTGAATTTTATAGATTCAAAGATAAAAAATAACCACAACCTATCCATTTGCAGCTAAGCATGGCCCTTCGTAGCTAATGCTGTCAATCCAGCCCCTTTCAGACATACTGATTTTTGGTAGCGAAACCTTAAGCACCCAATAGCATTCACTGAACTTCAGTGGAATAAATCCTCTTTAAGAAAATAACTTCATTTTCAGGTTATTGGTGCACTTTACGTTTGGTACCCAATGTATGGCAGATCTTTTAAAGACACACACTTGTACACAGCAAAGATGCTCGCATCCTCATGAAAGACATGGTCAATCTGTTGTGCCGTTGCAGTACAAACTCCTTTAAAGTGCTGAGAACAGCACTAATTGAATTGCTTTAAGTCATTGAGCAAGGTTTAATAAGCATATATCCCTGGTCATCTCGCTTTGGAAATGCTTAATACTATATTTTACCCTGTATTTTGGTTTAGTGTAGAGGAAGGACTTACCTGGGCAATGACTTTTAGCTCTAACACACATGACAATAATTTTCTGTCATGATAGGATGCCTTAATTTTATAGTTATACCCTAATAAATAACTGGTGAGTTTATGACTGAAGGCCAGTAGAAGGGAGCTTAATTAAACAGGACAGCTAAAATCTGAACAGCTAAAATGTTAATTTTCTTTTTTTTTTTTTTTTTTATATGCACATTTCAATGCTCTCTTCCACGCTGAGAGAGGAGTACAGTGTGCCCAAAACACATAATGTTCAATCTTCTTGTGTCACATTCCTGCTAAGCAATTGTCCCTAATCTTTTTATTCCTGGATTCTTGTTGTGTTTATCCCTATTGTGTCCAAGTGCTTGAAGAGTGTGTTATCTAAAGGGTGATGAGACCCTAGATGGATTTCAGAGATTCTTTCTCCTTCCTTGATAGGAAAAAAAATTGGTATGGTATGCACCCAATTTTCATTGGCCTGGCCTAGGCCTTCCAGAAAGGCCTGAGAGAATTACATCATTCATGCCCTTAGTATTTTAATGCAATCTGATTCTCACTCTGCGTTCTGAATTACATCAGCCCAGAGGTTTAGATCACTTTGGCAAATGTAACTGCTGTTACAGGCCTAGAGAGATAATTTAACCCATCCTTATGCTTTTTTCTTACAGCAGGACTTCTGGACATGAGTTTGGCTCCTGTTCTTTGGACATTGGGTCTGAATTGCATTTCCTGGGAAAAGATTCTTCTGAGAGGTTGGTGTCAGGTAGTGCCTACCTTCACTTTAGCAGGAGGGCTGCCATGTTACAATTAATATCAACCTGGTCATTACAGACACTAATGAGTTTCTTTTGGGTGTGTTGCCATGGTGCCATCGCTTAGCTTTACTGTATTTTTCTTGTGTTTTTCCATTTGTTGCAGCTGTGGTGACTGAAATGGGACCTGGAGGACACGAATGCCATGAGGAAGGAGCCGAAGAGTCAATGGACACCAAGCAGGGCAAGAGAATCTGCAGTGTCCGGATGGAAATGAAGGTGCGTAGCTGAAGCCATGGTTCACATTTCTTCTTCCACAATATGTCCATCTCTTAGCACGATGTTTTCTTGTGGATTAATTCCTTGACTCTTTTGACTTAGCCACACTTTTTTCCATACCCTGAAGTTCTCTTTTACATACACAGAAAGGTTTCATTTATGAAAGTATCATAAGGGAAATGTGGATGCTTCTTGTTTGCAGCTTGGGAGCCTTATAAATGCAGTGCATCTTCCATCTACTTTTTCCTTTCTTTTTATGTTTGTCTTTCTGGACTTCAGTTTTATTAAAATAGAATTGTTCATCATTCCAAGATCACATAGGCTGCAAAGTCTGCAACTAGTCCAGGACTAGTACACTAAAAAAACCATTGCATTATACTCTTAATTGATCACAAACAATGCAGTAGAGAGGGGTTTTTGTGCTGGTGCAGAGAGATTCACTTAATGTGATATGTAATAATTAAATGCTCAGAGCCTTTAGGCTATGAACCTGAAGCTTCTTTTGTCTTGTTTGTGTTTTTATCTCTATTATGTGCGTATTTGGGCATAAAGAAGAACTTTCTATTTGAGGCAAAAAAAGTATTTTTAATGAAAGGTGAAGTACTCAGTGAGGAACTATTTTAGGAAGGAACCTGAAAGGAGAAAAAATCTCAGATCATTTACTGTGATGTATCAGTGTTTTGCTTTGTAAAGGCATAATATAAAGGAGCATTTTATTTAAAATTGTCACATATTTCTAGTCTAGCATTTCTTTTTTTATGAATGCACCAGGACTTTCTGCTCATTTTGTTGCATTTCAGCCTTTTGCTTATGTAAAAGGTCTGCAAGAGGCACTGACTAGGAAAAGCACATTGGTTAAATTCTGCACTTTAATTGAATGGAGACCAAAGGCAAGACTTGGAAATGTGAACAAGAATAGTATGAATCTTAATTGAGAAGTTTCTCAATTTGACACATAGAAGAGATACTGGGATACATTATTTATCACAGAAAACTGGAAAAATAAAACCAAAAAGGAACTTTTCTAGAGACTAATGGAAAAAATTGCTAATTTTAGTCCTTTTGGGCTTCCTGATATAGAACGAGGAAATAATATGGATGTGTAGTGGAGCAATAATAACCCTTACAAGTATTTGGTGAGATGAGGAGGAAGAAGAGTCATTAAAGAAAACAAGACTCTCCTTGACAGTAGATTTTCTAACATTTTTTTTCTAACCTTGGATTTTATTCTGCTTACAATTTAATTATGAAACATGATAGTTTTTGTGCTGTTATTGTCTATCTAAAAATGAAGTGAGGACTGCAACCTACTGATTCAGATCTGAATTGCAATGAAATTAATGTAAATAGTGCATTAATTAGATTAATTTTTTTCTTTCTTTGCTTGCACTTCAAACAGTAGTCTTACATGCAGTTATTTCCCATTTAAAGAAAGAGCCTGGTGTTTACACCAGTGACACAGGTTCAGATTCACCATAAGGAGGTGCCACCCAAAGAAATGACATCCCCTTTGCTCACATTACCATGTGTTTTCTAATAAGGCCTCTTGTCTTCTTGCAAGATGCAGCAAAAGTCTCATTTTAAGTATTATCTACCCTGTTGTGAAGCTTCTTTCCTTCTTAAATCTTGATTGCTTTGATTTGCATTGCAACTAGGGCTATGAGATTGTCTGTTATTTTAGATGCAGTTTTTCAGCTGCAATGTGTAAAACATTGAAGAATCTGATTCCCATCTTTGTTTTCCAGGCATGCACATTTAATTCAGATCACGAATAGATAATGGCATGTTTTTCTGGAATTGCTACTTTGTAAAGTAGATTTCAGTGCTGTCACATATAGGTAAAGGGGTATATTGATTAAAACCGCAACATCATGTCAAAAGATTCTTACTTGTACGTATGCAAAAATAGAAAATGCAAAAAAAAATACACGGTAAAATTGAAAAATATTTTCAGGGGAGTTTTTTAACTGCACTTGAAGTTTAGCGGTGTGGATGATACTCAGATAAACAGTCCAAATAATAGGTAATTTTGCATGTGTGTGTGTGTAGGGTATGCAGAGACGTACGTGAAAGCTTAGAGAGAATGTTCTGGCTGGAAAGGCTGTCTTTTATAAGGGCAGTTGTACCAGTTGCACAGACACCCTCTCCCCTGTTGTGCTACTGAGTTTTAATGCACCTTTTCCTAGTGGCATCGCACACTATTTATCTCCTATCCATCCCAAACCACCCCCTATTACCGCTCTGGGAACCGGCGTGTCGAATGAAGCATCTTGCAAAGCGCTTGTCTTCGGGGGCCTCAGCGGTGCAGCAGAACATCCCTGCAGGGTCACTCCAGCTCAGTGTGAACATCCACATCCACCTCACGGGGCTCCTGTAAAATCACAGCGGCCTCTTCTCTTCTCCTCCTTCTCCTGTATGCAACCCACACAAAAGCACATAGAGACTGCTACTTTTGTGCAAGAAGAAAGAATCCCACAGCATTTCTTTTTAATAACTGTTCAGCTACAAAATTTTATTGGTATCCTTTTATGTTCCCTCTAGAGGATGTAATGCACAAAAGCATTGCCACGGAACATAGAAAATTACAAATGAAATTTATTGTAAAAAGTAGAATGTCTTCTAGACTGGTGTCAGTATTTATTTCATTCATAAACCAAAACTGCAGGTATAATATATTCATTGTCAGCAAGTTCATGGGTGTAAATTGCCATCCAACAGTATTGACTGATATAAGACAGATATTGAAAAGACAATTTAAATGTACTCTTCCAAACATAAACTGCTCCACAAAAGCACTGTAAAAACTCCTTCAAGGTTTTGGGTTGTGCTTCACATTTATGGTTAACTACATAATTTGGTTGTGTCGTAATCCACTGTGTTTGGCAATTTGGCGTTATAGGCCTGCAGAGCAGACTGGATCCGCACCACCTCGCTGGTCGACAGCTTGAGTCTGTGGCGGAGCAAGCACGAGAAGAGGTCGAGGCGACGCTGGCCGGGTGGGGAGAGTTTATTTACACGGTCCCGTATCTCCAGCAGCTGCAGTAGCGCCGAGTCCTGGGATCCCTGAGTGTAGGGGTAGTCCAGCTGCAAGATCAAGTCTCGGATCGCTTCGGGGTCAAAGTGCATGCTGTAGCCGAACACTTGGATGTTGTTGATCTTCATGTAGCCCAGGTTCCGCGAGGGGTCGATGAATTCCAGGGGCTCGTAGTAGATGCTTTCGTTGCCATTGGGACCGCTCGACTTGATTCGGCTCCTCAGGTAGATGTGCACCGTCTCGAAGAACGTCTTCCACTTGTTGCCCAGAGTCAGCGTCCAGTTATAGCACTGCAGGGGTAAGTCCAGCTTAGTCCGCTCCCAGTCTGGGAAATTGTTTTCGTTCACAGGCATAAACCAGCTCTCAGAGTGGCTGCCCCCGAAAGGGTTGACGTAAACAGCGAGAACGGGCTCCAAGGTGCTGTTCTTAGTCAGGCAAATCTGCAGGGAGAGGCCCAGGATCATGTGCACCAGGCTGGACTTGTACTTGTTGCTCTTGAGCGTGAGGAGCATGCGCTTGCGCCACGACGGGTCGAACCAGCTGTTGAGGCGCATGTCGTTGCTGATGAAGATGGCGTGCACCTCAATGCGGCGGTCCGTCTTCTGCAGCAGGTAGCGCATCTCCAGGTCCTGCAGGTCTGTCTCAAAGCCGATGTAGTGCTCGGTGGCCTCAGCCACCTCGGGCCTGCAGAGGCCCTGGCTCAGCATGTAGCCAGCATTGCAGGCGCCGCAGCGTGAGCGGTTGTCGGCGGCGCACGCGAGGCACGCGGCGCCCTCGCCCACGGCGCAGGGCAGCGCCACCTGGCACGCCACCTGGTCGTTGGGGCAGCTGCACGCGCGCGTCTCCTCTGAGAAGCTGCCCAGCAGCCCGTTCTCGTTGCAGTACAGCAGCGACTGGATGCGCGTCAGCCAGTAGTCCGGGGACCTGCAAAAAGGAAAAAAAAAAAAAAAGGAAAAAAATAACCATTTCAGCACTGAGTGGGAATGTGCATTTTTCACGGGAAAACGCCATTTTAGCGGCAGATTAAGACACTATAAACATGGCTAAGAAGGTATAGATGACAGCATCTGCAGCCGGATAAATACCTGTATAAATTGCCCTTTAACGATGCAAAACGACCATAAAGAAGGTTCTTTCACAACGCACGGGCACACCAGGAGTATTTGGTTTGCATATTTGCTCTCTCCGTGCCTTTGCCAAGGGAGCCTGCCAAAGAGGTGTCTTTCCTGCACTGGCTTCACATTCACCCCTTGCAATTCTCTGCTGCTGCTGCTGAGATTTTCCTTCCCGATTCTACCCGAGCAGCAAGGCAGTTCCTACGTACCTGGGCGTGCCTCACTGTGCACCATCTTTTTGCTGGGATTTTCCATGCTTGCAAGCTTCCCTGTTCTAGGCTTTAGTGAGCCACGGAGTGGCTAAAACGTTTGCCTGGAAGAGCAGCTAGGACCCTGCCCCGAAAAGAAGAATTTTCAAGCTTAATTCCTCGAATGTCCCTGTGGGAAGCCAGGGATGTACGTGCTGCACATCCTCTGCACAGAAATTAAAAGATCACTTTAATATTCCTCTTGCCATCTCGTTGCGGCTTCCCTAGAAGCAAGAGTTAACGTCCTCGTTGGTGCTCGGGAGCGCGGACTGGAGCTGATAGGGCACAGTTGCTAGAGAAAAGCAGTGCCAACAGCACAGTGATGGGAAGTAACTCAGGGAAAAATAATAAATCTCCCTTTTCTATAGTTTTTAATTCTTCCTATTGAGCTTAGCAGTAGCTTAAGGATCTTTCTGTGGCTGCTGCAATCCCATCCAATGCTGTCACTGAAGGATGGCAGCTTTACAGCTTCTCCCTTCTCACTACGTTGTGTCAAAGAGAAAATGCCAGAGCCTCATTCACTGCCCACTTGGGCTTTATGTTGCCTCTGAATTTGGCTCAAGCATTTCCTATATCAGAAATCCTAACTTTTCCTTTTCTCTGAGCATAAGATAAATGCTAACACTAAAAAATCTGTTGTATCTCATTCCAGCTTTTCAAAAATAGAAAAATAAAAAACAATAAAGTCATTTTATATTTTATATACCTATTTTTTCTTTTTATATATTGTCTATTAGCAATTTATATATGGACAGTAAAGTCAGTGACATGGATGTCTCAATACCTACCTCATCCTTTGTGCTTAATTGAAAGTCAGCATTAAGCAAAAATGCAACTGGCAAGTTTTCTCTTGGATTTCCTGGTTAAAAATCAGAATGTCCATTCTATAAGCAACTGAAGTATCAAAATAGAAATGTTACCCCCAAATCAGGGAAAATATTTATTCCCAGGTAGAACGGGAAGATCCTGTGTGCTGTGTCTCCCATTTCCATTACGAGATGACTTTGGGAGCAAGGCTGCTTCTTCCACGCTCTATCTTATTGCTACCCTTCCTGCAATGCACCACAGCATGAAAGCAGAGAAGAGCTGTGCCTGAAGCAGTGAAAATCTCCTCTTGTCAGGGCTTTTTCCCGTTCCTTTATGGCTTTCTGCGCTTGCTCAAGAATTGTTATAAAAGCTGCAGGATGGAAAAGTCCAGCTTTTCACTTCCCTTTAGATCTTTGGGTCTAATACCCAGTTGCTTTTTAGTCTCCAGGTATTCAGCACATGCTGTGAGTGCCAGTTGGAACCACGTCTGCTGCAGCAAGATTAAGCATCTTCCACAGCAGATAATCAGATCCATAGATGTAAATTTTAGCATCATCTCCTATGTCTCTTGCCAGCAACTTTTCTTGGAAAAGTTTTGTTACACATTATTTTTCCAGAAAGCCTCATTGTGCACTGACCAGCTCAGAGCTTCCAGATGTGGATTTGAATTCCGCCCAGGAGAGGATCAGCATTTGCAGACCTACTAGACGGATTTCCCTTGTGTCACGGTGTCGACTGCAGAGTCCAAATCCGCTTGGCTCGCCCACAAAAAACACGAAGCGTGACACCCACTTTGGGTATCTAAGCATGCGTTTCCATGAGATATTCCAGCCAGATGAAAGTCCTGTGCCTAAGTGCTGATGCAGCCAAAGCCGTGTGTCCACGGGAGCTCCTCAGCAGGGATCAGCAGCCTGGGTTCAGCACTGCAGTAGGGTGAGCACATCCTTCCCGAGAGCATTTAAACTCTGCTTGGAGCTCTTGCTGCTGATCCCTCAGCTAGGATGTCTGTAACCTAATTTTAGGTAACATTCAGATAGATTATAGCTAGCATAATTTTGAAAATTATTTTACTGAGCAAAGGAAGATAATCTGCAGCTTTAAGATCATCTCTGCTGTTTTGTCTGCCCTTGTTTCCTCTTAGATCTAGCAAATAGAATTACACTTTATTATGTTATTATTTATTATTCTGCTTTTTATTTGGCGTGGCAGTACTTCAAAGAAGGAGGCACACATTAATTTTCACAAAAAGCACTGCTAGAAAATAGAAATGAAAATGAGGAGCAACAGGAGCATTAAGCTTACAAACTTACAACCAGATACTGCTTCCTCTTACAAATATGCAGAAGCTGAAATGGGAGTAAAAAGAGGGGTCAGAAAGACAGAGATGTCTTGAGGAAGACAGCACTGTTGAAAGGATTGTTAATTGTTGTAAAGAACTTCTTCAGGCAAGTAAAATTGTTTTGCTGATAAAGGTGGTATTGCTTTGAGCACTTGTTTTCCAGCCACACAGTCTCTTTTTTTTTTTCACCCCTGTTAATGATCATTAGATCACTGTTGTTCCTGTTCTCGTGACAAGCAGAACAACTTACTTCAGTTATTTGTTTATTGAAATGAGCCCACCTTCCAGGTTTTTCATTAGGAGAAGCAATCTGAAAATCTGAAAATTACATATCCGTGTGTTGAAATAAGCCTCCTGCCTAAAACTTACTTTATAACTTAATACTTAGCCTATCCAAACAACAATATATTTGATCATTAGCAGTCGCAAGGAAAGCAGGAGCTGCAGAAGGAAGGATGTTTCCTTTTTATTCCAGACAAAGTTCAAAACTTTGGTAAGATGCTTTCAAAGTAACTAACTTACACTTTTTATCTTAATTAGCTACCTTGTTTTAATTAGACAGATTTCACGAAGTTCTAATTATACCTCCTTGTCTTTGATCAACCTAGAAGCATAACTTCTATGTGAAAAAAGGACAGCTGTTTTAATTGCTCTTTTTAAAGTTGTCATTAAGGATAACTGTTACTCATTCTCAATTTACTGCTTTTACCCAAGTATATTAATAAAATTAAGTGAAAATACACGAAATGTAGGCAAATAGCTGCTCTTTTTAAGCTACTCATCCGTAATTAGTTAAATTCACATTGGAACGTGATTCTGAAAGCTTCCTCATTCTGCTAGAAATAAAGGGCGATCATTTTAATAATGGGAATTAAACTCCTGGACTGTTAATTAAAGGCAGCAGCTGATGCATCCTGCAGGTCCCCTGCTAGGGGACAAGTAGCTGGATGGTTATCCTGGTGTGCAGGAGAGCAGCTTGTGCTTGGTCAGGGCATTAGTTGACTGGGTCCCAGGTGAGGCTGACCTGAAAGTTAAAGTGACCCAGGAGAGCTCCTTGGTCTCCAGCTCAGCCTGAGCTGGCATTGCTGAGACCCGGTAAGGACAAGAGGATGGAGTGTTACAGGTGTTTCTGTAGCAGGAGTCACACTGAGAGGGAGAGAGATGCCTGCTGCTGAATGAAGTTAAAAAACTTCACGGGAAAAAGCTGTGACCTGACTTTGAAGGTGACCCGGCTCTGAGCAGGGGATTGAACCAGATTATCTGCACAGGTACATTACAAATTACATTTCTCATGATCTGTCATGCTTTTAAGTAGGATAAGTCTCTAACGCGCAAGGAGGAGAAGGCCCTTTCTTCCTCAGTAATGTATTGGCTCTTTCCACCTCATTAGAAATCCCAGATTTTGATACTTTTCCTGAGCTCATTATAGGAGACCGGTTTATGCTAACACCGGAATATGAGAGCCACTGAGCTGTTTAATATCCTCCACAAGGGCCTCGGTGACAAGTTGACTGAGAACTTCACACAGGTGACTGATGTTCCAGGTCAGTAATTACCATCTGCACAGTGGCAGGGACTTCTTAAAACATTAGGAAAGGCAAAAACTGTGTTCAAGGAAAATCGAGGTACATCTAATATATATCTCCATCGATTTAAAAGATATCCAATTTTCTTTTGCATCTTAAATAATCTTGCCATGGCCTCTGAGGAACAGGAAGGTGGGAGAACGTTTTTTGAGCTTAGTGCAATCAAAATCTCACCTTTTTCCTGGATATTTTTATTCTTCACCAGTTGTTTAGCCAACAACAGTTCTTAGTGCAATCAACTGAATTTCTCTTTTCCCTTTTTGTGCCACACTTGATTTTTCTTTGATTTTTTTTCTATGTTATGTGATTAAACTAGTGCTTGGTTGTCTGACTACTCTGTGCAAGTCGAGTTAACCATTCCTAATTTTCTGCCTCACAAACTTTCTCTAATAACTTTCGTTTTTGGAAATGCTTTATCTTCTGTCATATCCAAGATTGGTTCCTTGGCCCTGTGCTAGAAAGTAAATGCTCATTAACCCCACTATAAGCTTTTGTTATATTTTTCTGATATTTTTTTAAACTTAGGTTGATATCTTAGGTCTACAGAAATCATTACGAGAAAGGCCTGTGTCCGAGTCCTTGAATTTAAGTTCCTCAGGTCCAGTTTAAAATTAGCAATAGGCTTTGCTCGAAGTCCAGGATACTCCAGTACTTCTATTTGTTCTCTCCATTTCTCACCACACTGTTCTATGCATATTCCAGCTGTTCTTTTACTTTTAATGAGTTCTCTTTAATCAGTTGTATTCCCATAGTTTTAATGGAGGACTGCTGACAATGTAAGAGGCTACATATCTTCAAATGTTGCCACTTATAAAAATAAATGAAGACAATCAGCATCTGGGGGATGGCTGAAAGAACTCTTCAATTATCCTTCTAATGAGACTGTAACATTATTATTTCATTTAGAAATTTATATTTACTGGCCTGTATTAATTCTCCAGACATTAAGCTACAGAACTTCTGATTTCCAAACCTGCAGAAACCAAGCTCTAAGCGATTGGATGCCATGTTTTCAGCTAGAAAGTTGTAGGCGTAGTCTATCATGTATCTCACCCTGACATAACAGAAATAGGATAATCCTGTAAAAGTTAATGGATCAATTCACTTCAGGAAGCTTCTGATCAAAGTGGTTTTAGTCAGTCCCTTAGATAAATTTTAAATGTTTTGGTAGGTGACAAGTAAATGAAATAAAATGTGAAGTTTCACTGCATTATATCTTTATGAAATTCTAATGTGTTCATTCTAATGTGTTTTTTTCACAGAATCACAAAACAGTTGGGGTTAGAAGGGACCTTTTGAGATTATTTGGTCCATCCATATCCCCTGCTCCAGCTTAGTAGTTGTACCCAAACGCTCCTTCTTGCCATTCTCAAAGGTACAGGTGACACTTGCTATCTTTCAGTCCTCAGGAACCTCTCCTGATCGCAAGGGTTTTTTCAAAGGAAAACAAGAGTGGATTTGCAATGACATTGGCCCCATCAGACTCCCTCTCTGGTCTAAGGGGCTGGAATTCCTGAAGCATGCTCCTGCCAGTAAAGACTGAGGTGAAGGAGCCTTTCAGTACCTCAGCCTTTTCAATGTCCTTTGTCACCAGAGCCATGTCTTCCTTTTGCTGCTGCTGTATTTCACATTACCCTTCATGTCCCCTTACCAGTTTCAAGCCTAGATGGGCTTTAGCTCTCCTAACCCCATCCCTGTGTACTCAAGCCATGTCTCTGTCTTTTCTGGGTCACCTATGCCTGCTTCCACCTCTTCTACACTTCTGTCTTATGTTTGAGTTTAGACGGGAGTGCATCCATGTACATCCAAGTGGACCTTCTGCCCCCTTTCCTTGATTTACTCCTTAGTAGCATGGATGACCATTCTTGAGCTTAGAGGAGATGAACAGGCAGAGTCCAAGGCTCCACCATCTCATCGTTGCTTCAGTTAAGGCCATCTCCGACTTTGATATCTCCAACCAACCAACTCTTCCTTGTCTTGCAGTTATGTGGCCCATCAGCTCCTCCTCATCAGCTCCTCCATCACCAGTGTTAGAAGTTGTCATCAGTGCTCTCCAGAAATTTCCTGGGTTGCTTGTGTCCTCCTTTATGGGTCCTCCAGAAGACATCAGAGTGGTTAAAGCACCCATAGGAATCAGGATCTGTGAACCTGAAGCCTCCATTTGTCTCAAAAAGGCCTTGTCAACTTCTAATTCCTGACCAGGCAATATAGAATAGACAGATGCTACAATGGACTGTCCAACTTTAAAATACTTTGCAGCTTTCTTTTGCTGTGTAAAACTTTTCTTGCAAAAGAAAGTAAATTATTTGAACAGTAGCTTTGCAAATGTAAATCCCAAACACACACCTGCTCGCATTCAGTACACTGTAACATTAAGTATAAGAACAAAGCAGTATGGTCACCTATGCAATAGCTGTAGCGAGTATTTAATCATGATATGACACTTTTACCTCCCTCTCTGCCTCACTAAGTGCTTAACATCTGCTGTACATCAGATGGTTCGCTCACACATGATGAGCACTCAGCGAGACAGCTGCTAAGTGGAAAAAGGGAGACAATTTAACAAGAAGTGGATGGGCAGTAAAATACCCATTACCTATTTTCCCCTCCTTTGCAGGTTTGAGTCCAGTATAAATCTGAGAGAGAAGAACAGCAACTGCAGCTAGAGGCATCTTTAAACCCTCCTGCTGTTGATTTTTGTGGGATGGCTTCTTGGGAAGGGCAGGTAGGACTCAGAGGGCTGTTCATACCCAGAACATGAATTGCTGATAAACTGGGTGATGGTCTTTATGGGAATGCGCTTGTCTTGTGGGAAACGGGATTGAACCACGGGCTGCAGAGGCACCAGAAGGCCAGGGTGTGATTGATGGGGAGTCGGGAAGATTTATTGGAGCTGGCAGAAGTCAAAATACTACTTGAACCACGGCTCAAACAGCCACGCTTGGTATTACGTGACTTTGGCTAATGTCACGGGTACATCGGGGACAGCCTCAATGACAGCTGCAAATCCTGCTCGAGAGGGTGATTAAACACGAGTAATTAAACGGTTCTGAGTTCACACCTTCTGGGTTCACAGCTGCCCCTACCACTGCCACTTATTTTGAGTTATTCTAAAGGTGTGAATGAGCTACATGGCCCACAGTGGAAATAATGCAAACATGCCGTGAGCTAGAGCAGGAATGTGATACTTTTTCTAATTATATAGGAGAAAAAAAGAAGTGACTGACTAAAGTAGTTGAAATGTCCCTATGAATATTTTAAGGAAATATTGTCTCTCTGTGGACAAATGCTCCCAGCATAAATGTGGAGGATGCAGGATGACTAGCTTGGTTTGAGGCTCTGCATGCAGGTTGTTCTGCAGAACAGACACTAGAAGCACCAGGATGTGCATTTTGTGATGATGTTCCTGGGGTTAAAGACAACCTATACAGATCTGCAGTAACGTAGGAAGTAAAATATAAATTTCTCCCTGTTAATCACATCTAAGATCTTCTCGGATTCCACATGCCTTCCTGCAGCTACTGGTCCTTGCATTAAGTCTGGTTCTCTGTTTTAAAGGCAATAATGCACATCATTAAATCCCTTGGGCCTTTGTGTTGAGACAGACAGGAATTAAGCCCCTATTTTAAATGACACAGGGCAGTACCTCATAGAGCAATGCTGCCATGAGTTACTTGACATTCCAAACTAAATGACATTTTTAACATTAAAAAGATGTTTTCTTCATTATTTAAATTAAGCTCATCAAAGTAGCTAAGCCTGATAAGGGCAGCTGCTAGCAAAGCTATCATGACATGTTCTTATCATCTTAGGAACAGGCTCCTGCCATTGCTTTTATTGATTAAACAAAGCCCCATCTAATTTGGAGATCTTAAAGTTCCCCAAAGTCCCCCCTTGGCAAGCATAGCATTTAATGATGACCTTTATAATGTCTTATTTATTTTTTAATAAAAGGCCACGACTACAAATTTAGTATTGTATCCCTGAGTAAATCTGTACGTATGGGTGTTTTAACCCAATGCAAATGCATAGGGCTTGTGGATTTTGCTGGATTTTGTTGCATTTAATCTTTCAGAGGATCTCTACAGTTACATACTGCTAGGAATTCCAATTTCCAAAGTTTTGTGGTTTTAACTAAACTAATATTTGCAGTGTCTTTATTCTCATGACAAAGGTGTGTTTTTTCCTCCCCTGCCTTTCCCTAGCAAAGTCATGAACAAAACTTTTTAAGGTGAGATACTAATCAGTGCTAGACACAGTTATAATCTTAATAACTGTTTTACTGCAGTGAAATCAGAATCAAACTGCCTTTTGTACTATCTGCTATTTATTTAAATAGCTTCAAATCAGAGATAAAACTTTGAAAGCTTTTAGTGGATAATGATCCCTAGTGCAGCAGGGACAAGGGGACTAAGGGCCAAATGAAATAACAGTGTCAAAAGCAGAATAAAAGAGCAGTTAGAGGTGTTGAGAAAATATGAGTGTGTCAAGGAAGGAAAGAACCACGAAACCTCTATTCTTTTCAAAAGGACTCAGCTGTTATGGATTTGTATGAATATTTAGAATGGTAGATCATTTTTAAGAGGATGAATCAAAAAAAAAAAGGTGAAAATGAGTATACTAGAGGTATGAAAGTCATCCTGGGCCACCAATTACCCAGCACTTCAGTGGGCTTTTCCAGATGTCTATCAAGTTGTAATTATAAAGCAAAAACAGGAGTCAAGATTTGGAACACGCTGCCCAGGCAAGTGGTGGAGTCCCTGGAAGTGTTCAAGAAATGTGTAGAGGAGGGACCTGGGGACGTGGTTTAGCAGGCATGGTGGTGGTGGTGGCTTTATGGTTGGGCTTGAAGGTCTTGAAGGCTGTAATGATTCTATGAACTTATTTAGGTGCTTCAATGGCCATCGTTTTGGTCCATCTTCTTAAGATGTTAGAAAAATAATGAACAAACTGGCGGTAAGATTGGCATCTTTTTTATCAGCTGGGAAAACCAAAGAGGTAACGTAACACTTGTCAAGCTGGAGGTGGAAACAAGCAGCTGGATTCACTGGAAGCAGGTTGGTGTTGGTGCAGCTTTGGAATATAAATGTTGGGACCTCTGTATGTTACTGTAATATTAAGGGCAGTAACATGACATTTGTTTCCTTTGTGTGACATCGAAACCACTGCACTGAAGCCAGGATCACCCGGTGAAGAGTAATGATTTTAATTAAAGAGTGAAGAATTCAGGTCTGTATTCACAGACCTGCTCACTTTTAGCTATTTAAAAATAAATAAGGAAAATCAGGCTCCAATCTCAGTATGCTTTTTTTTTTCATTCGATATTAATACTAAAAATAACTGAGAATAATTATATTTTGATCAAAATCTCAAAGTTTTAATATAGGCACAGTATCTCTATGGGCAGGCAGGTTTTTTTTCAGGAGAATATAGCCTTGATATAATATATATATACTTGGACTATAATCAAAAATAATCATCTTAAATTGCCTTTAGCGAAACTAGCGTGTTGCTCCTGAAAAGAATTAATTTAAGAGTCTTGCCTTGTGTAGGGACTGTGTAAAAGTTAACATTAATAACCAAAACCAGATTGGAGTCAACTATGTTTCTTTGTAAGGGGGAAAAGATCTACTAATGAAT
The DNA here is from genome assembly GCA_034781795.1 of Crypturellus tataupa. Classification (NCBI taxonomy): domain Eukaryota; kingdom Metazoa; phylum Chordata; class Aves; order Tinamiformes; family Tinamidae; genus Crypturellus; species Crypturellus tataupa. The sequence continues at coordinate 667,253 of JAWLRI010000833.1, forward strand.
ATATTCTTTTAACTAGTAAAAAGACATGGATAACATTTCATAGCTGACAACAGCACATGCCTTGAGACAATTTTAGCCTTCTTAACACAGTTATTTTAATAGCACCATAATATCATTGATTATGTGGGATATCAAAGCCTTTATTATTATTAAGGTCTCCAGGAGGCTTTGGGTTTATATATATGAAAAGCACATGCTCTCCTTTAATACCATAGGCACAGTTTTGAATTTCTGGTGGGGAAAGATAGATGAGAAGAGCTCCCCAAGAAGCTGGAGTGAATGGACTTAAAAAAAAAAGAAATAAATTGTAAGGAAAAGCTCTACTCTACCCTCACTTTGTAGCGAATTAAATGTTCCCCCTGTTCCTAGCAATGCTCAGCAAACGTGTCTTTCCTTTCTCCTGCATTTATTGTTAAAAATGACCCATGACTTCATGCAGAAGGGGCACGTAGACACCTGGCACTGACATTAGGGCAAAGCAGAAGAGATTCAACCCCACAACATCCAGACTCGTTTGATTGGAGCCCTGTTAGAAATCCCATGCCAAGCTAAAGGTTGATGAAATATTAAAAAAGAATGCCATTGGCTACTTGCAAACATTGCATACGATCTGTATTTATTCAAATATAACTTGATTTAATTCTTCCAAAGCTCTCCAGCAGCTTCCACTGACGGCATTTAGTTTCTATGGAAACCCTTTCAATGATAATTATATATGTTTTTATTCTCATAGGACTGAATTTTTGCTTGGACCACCTGCCCATCTCTAGCTACTTAAACCCCTGCAGGAAATACCTGCTCCAGAGATAAGGGAGGTGTCAGGCACTAGAAGACCACTTAATTTTCCAGGTGGTCAGGTAAGATGGGTCAGAAAACCTGCCGAGTTACAGCATTATCCCCAGTGCATCCTACTTATTCCATCAGGTTTTGAGTGGCAGCTGGTTTTTGAATTAGATTCAGATCTTTTATGAAGTGCACTGTTTAAAAAGAAAAGAAATAATAAGCAGGCTCTATTAGCCACCTTGCATCCACGTGAAGTAGAGAGAAAAAAGGGACTGAAGTTTAATTTGGGAAGGGGTTGGGGGGATAGTTACTTGTGAAAATCACTCCCAACTTCCTCTCTCTCTCTCTACAAACTTAGTCTATTTCTACTGAGATGCAGTCAATTCTAGAGTTTAAAAATGCTCTATTTGTATAAGCTGGCTCTGCTTCTGTTTTCCATGCACCACTCCATTAAATACCAAAAAAATCTGCAGAGCGACAAAAGTAACGCTCCGATTTTCCGCAGCATTTCCAGACAGCAACTACATTCCCTTGCGGAACCACGTTTATCACTTATGTTTCCTTTCGCTCCCTAATTCCCACGTAAATGTTTAGGCAACTGAAACTTCTGCTCCGCTCTTTGCATGCTGCAAAAGATAACAGGAGAAATCAAAAATGTCCCTGCGAGGATGGTTTGGTAATGAACAAGATGCTCAAAGGAGAAGGAAGAAGTACTGAGTGGATTTGCTGCTCCACAAATAATTCTTAAAAGGGGAAAATTTTAGAGGGGGCGGAATTAAAAGCATCACAGTGTTGGAGCTCAGAGGGACTCTCCACTAAGCACAAATCTAATCAGGAGGTGAGATCCTCGGCGAGGTTGGAATTGGCACAGGAGCTTTCCTGGCTCCAAGACCCCAGTTTTCCCTTCACTGTCTCGTCTGGGTTGCAAAATCAGCCCTGTTGTCCCAGTCCCTGCTCTGCGAGCGGGGCATCCGGGCCCAGTTCAGTTGAGCAGGGCACGTTCGCCGCCGATGGTCACGTTTTCACGGTCGGTTAAGGGCTGTTCTCCGAGCGCCGCGCCAGGAATCGAGCAACTGGGATGGAAACTATCATTTAGACGGGTCTTTTCAAGCAGAAGAGCCCGGAGAGCTTTTTAACGGGAGAACACAGAATTGGTTAACGCGTGTTTCGTTTGCACATGGTGCACAGAGTTGTTGCTGCTGAGGCTAACAACTCGGCGTTACTCTTACTTACTACCAGGTAAAGTGGTAACATCGGCTGTTCTTCCTGATTCCTTTCTGACCTGCCAAAGTATTTCTCGCTAAATTTAAGCTTCTCCTAGCAGGATCCGTCCTTGGAAGCTGTTGCAGAAGCGACGCAGCAGTAATACATTAAAATTATTAATGATGGGCAGTATTTTGCAGCACATAGTTGTTGCCTGTAACCAGGCAATGAAGTGCAGCAACCCAAGACATGGAATTTACAAATAAATAGCAGAAAAAGGTTGATTTACTGCAGAAAACTGCAATTTTAAAATTATGCTTAATGTTCTTTCTCGGATTCATTTACAGACAGCTTATTTTGTTTATAAGAAATTAATTACAGGAAAGTAGTATCTGAGCCCACATCAACAGCAGGTTCGAGTCTCTAACAACGTACTGAGGAACTGACAATCCAGAAATATGTATTTAAGTAACATTATTATTCTGTTAAATGAAGAAAAGGAAAAAAGTTAGGGGAGGTTTATTTGTGTAAATGAACTTCAGGAAATTTTGATTTCTTCTCTTAATTTCCTTTGTGTTGGTATCTGCAAGCTGCCAGGCTGTTGTGCTGCAGACTGATACAACTGCCGCTGCAGAGATCAGCCCACATCTGCTTCACCACGGGCAGATGAAGTTAATGAAAAGGAAGAGCTAATATTTCATTAATGATAAAATTATACTGTATCTCCTTCCCTAGAACAGGAAGAGGAATGAGAGAGAATCTGAGTAATAAGAGGTATCTTTCCTTGTCAATCAGGTGATCAAATATAATAAAAGCTTTGAGAGGAAAAGCTTTTAATCAAGGAAAATACCATTATAAAAAAAACTTCATTTGGAGTGTCAATAAAATAAAGGAGTTTATCAGTCGCTATGTTCTGCACGGCAGTAAATTGACACAAATTGGGTCTGTTTTATGCGTTGCTGTTGTCACCCTTTGCCCTATTGAAGGGCACTTAATGCAGACTCCCCCGGAGCGTCTCCGTCACCCTCCTTGAAGGGTGACTTGGACCGAGTTCCCGTGCAGGAGACTCCCTTCCATTAGACCAGGGGAGCCGTTAAGGCTCCAGTCATCTCTTAGCTATTGAGAAGGGCTATGCTACAATAATCCACTTTTATGGGAGTTCGGAAGATGAATATGAAATAACATAATCCCCAGCTGTGCTATTATGGGTAGAGCCATCCCATTAATCACACTCGCTTCTGCTTTGCCACTTAACAGCGTGCAGAGCGTGGCTCAGGTACCTCCCTACAGCAGCCGTGGACCTTAACTGCCTTTTAAAAGCTCTCCCCAAGAAATTAGGCACTCAATCTTCTCCTCTCCTCCCCTGGAAATGCTAATTCAGCAGCTTTCTGGTACCACCGCTGGAGATGCACCCAGAAATCTAGGCCCTTGCTCGCTTTCAAAACGTTAGTCACATTAAGGATTAAGTTCCGTTGTTATTTTTACTTGCAGATTATCTGAAATCCTCACTTTTCCTTCAGGATTCTGAGGTACAAACAGCAATAATATATCATTGCAGGGGAAGGTGTTATTAGGTTATCTGGAGATGTAAGGACTGAATGTGTATAGAATATAGAACTTTTTCTATTGAAAACATGTAGAATGGATATACAGAATGACATACGGCTAGACTGCAGCTGCCACTAAACGAAAGGAAAATCTTATTCGTGTCTGTGGGGGATTGCTGATATAGGAGTTCAAACACCTGGAAATACTCAGAACTCACTGCTTACCACGGGCAGCGCCGAGGAATGGTGATCAAAATCACACTTTTGAGTCCAGATCAAAAAAAGGAATATGTATAAAGGTCAAATAGAGAGGAAATTGTAGGAACTGGTTATTTTTCATCTGATGGTTACTATAAGCTCTGGTTTGATACTCGCTGGTCAAGGCAATAGCTAAGATCAGAAATGGTTGAAAACTGTGAACACTGAATCTGTGCATTGCTGCTGCTGTTTGCCATCAGGGTTAGGCCTTGGAACTGAATATGATGTAAAAATTACAGGAATTTCACATATGCAAAAAAAGAAATTCTGTTTTGCCTCCTCCCTGAAGTGGCAAACATATAGCGAACGCTCTTGTAAACTTTGATGATGGAATATGCTAAAAGAGTGGGGTTTTTTGTTGTTTTTTTGGAGGATTTTTTGGTAAAATACAGTTGAATGGTTGGGTCAGTGTACTGTCCCCCAGGCTGCAAGGCCTGCGGTGGCATCTACTTCGGAGCTGCATGGCTCCATTCATCCGCACTTATCTATGGAGCTCTATGACCAGATGACTGTCTGCTATTCAGCAAGGAGAAAAAAGAAGAAAGAAAATGGGCAAAGCTGGCCCTGGAGTTGTTCTTTGCCAAGATTCGCAGGTGCCTCTTGTAGGAATCTTCTTTATAGCGGTGCAGTCCTCTCCACCAGAACACTGGGCTCTATTCAGCATGGAGAAATCCTGCCGCCCGCAGACAGAGGGTCTATTTTTATCTTTGAAGTTAATCCAGTCCCGAGTTGCCGGCACACTTGGAAGCACAGATGCCGAGGTTTTGTATAGACTTCCTTTTAAATATTCATGGCTGGAAACCTGTTCGTCTCATTCCATTCAGAGCCGAGGACCATGGCTTTTCCGAATCTTCCCTCATCCCTTAATCCACGAGGAAAATGGGACCCATCCCGCACATCCGAATGCAGATGAGTGTAGCTAAGTGTTCCACGTATGCAGCAGATGGTTGGCTCCAAAGTGAAAAATTCACCTAATGTTGAGCAATTTCAGACTGGTGGCAAGACCCGTTGAGCTGTGGACTGGCCTCGATGGGACAAGAAACACCGCTCCCATGCTCTGCAGTGCTCCGAGGGCTAATTCCTGGGATTCGCTCCACAGGTTTCTCCTTCGAGCTTGTTTTGTCCGCAGACATTAGGCACAGCTCAACTGTCCCTATCACAGCCCCTTGCTCACGTCCTGGACATACTTGTCAACTACCTGGTTTGCATTTACACCCATTCTTAGCCAACACTGCAGGAATAACCTAAACCAGTGATATTTTCTGTGGATGATACACTGAGGAAGCAATCTACCCAGATGGTAAGCTTTCAACTTGCGTTAAAAAAATCATCTGTTATTGTCCCTATGTATATTATTCCCAAATTAAGGCAATGTTGTCCAAAAAGGTATAGAATGTTTATTTTCTGCAGTGCTTCAAGGGCATGATGGCTGTTGGGTTCTTTTAAGGTCAAGTGGAGGCTATTTTGGGACTTCTGCCTCTTTCTAGCCAAGAAGCATTTTTTAAATTTGAGAGAAATAAGAGTAATAATGATAAATGAAGGTGATGACCCTGATTTCAACTTCTGTTGCAACTCTCATAGTTTTAAATAAGGGAGTAAGGATTTAGAGAGAATAAAGAACACAACCTAAGAAGAACTTTGAGAAACTGAGAGAAACTTTTAAGGGTCGGTTATTCAGGAGAGAGTCTGCTTTGTTTAAACCACAGCTCTTTCACAGAATCTCAGGATGGTTGAGGTTGGAAGGGACCCCTAGAGATCATCCAGTCCAACCCCTGCTCCAACAGGGACACCCGGAGCAGGGGCACAGGGTCCATCCAAGCGGGTTGGAAGGTCTCCACAGCAGGAGCCTCCGCAGCCTCTCTGGGCAGCCTGTGCCAGGGCTCAGGCACCCCCACAGCAAAGTTCTTCCTCACATGGAGATAGAGCTGCCTGGGGTTCAGCTTGCACCCATTTTCACTTAAAACCTGTAGAAGATCACTTTTATGGCAGACATGATAGTAATTTGAACACTGGGGCAATATTTTAGACTTGCTGCAAAGAGTTTCTTTATTATTACTTGAGTTTTGAACACACAAATTCATAAATCAATTCATTTTTGAAAAGTAGGTCAAGAAAAGATGCTTGTGGCTAAAACGTGGGTTAAATCAAAACTGTGCTCCTTGCATTACATGAGGTCTTTACTCAATACTCATCGAGTGTGGTTCCATCTATGGGTTTCTAGAAAACTAATGATACTGTGACGGGGATAATTTCCTGGCAAATGAGCTGGAATCGGTGCCTTCTGCAGCTATTCTGTCTCATCTGCTACTTGAGGGATTTTTTTTTTTAATGTCTGAGGTCAATTTTAGACACTGCAGCTGACTGTATGTCTTTAACATGCCCCAGGCTTCAACAAGCATGCACAGAAGGGAGCAAATGGAGAAGATGTCCCTTTGCCTTCAACTTATATCCGAAACAGAGACCAGGGAATGTCACAGTGTGATTTCTGTCTTATTTTCTCTCCTAAATCGAGACTTTCCTGCATCTCCTTCAAGGTGAGGAATGGATCGACGGTCAAGATGACATGGAGACTGCTGTGTAGCTTTGAGGCACTGGTCAAACTGCAAATGTGGAGGAAAAAATGTGATAGAAAGGGGACCTTGCTTTCATTTGCATGGTTGTTTTAAGGCCCTGATCTGCTTCACTTGCTGATGAACTACAACTTCATTTCTTTTATCTCACCATGAAGCTTTTCTGTTCCCTAACAAAAGACTGCAAAATAGATTTTTTTTAAAGGAATTCTATTGATAGCACTGTGCTTTGTGATAATTTTCACTTATAATTTATGGTGCCTTTTCAAAATAATATAAATATCTGGAAAAACATCCACAAATGCTACCATCTTCCAACAAAGAGTAAGCAGAAAAGTTTTGATAATAAAGGAAAAATATGTTTTGCTTTGCTTTGTTTTCCAGAATCACACAAAACAGACCAGTTCTGAGGATGCAATTGTTAATTCTCTTGGCATTTGCCTGGCACCCAGCTTGGCGTGTGAACAGGATAATGAGTCTTGGACTACCCATGTGCACGGCACCATCTGTCACCATAGCATCTCCTTTCTGGTTGGTGAGTGGTTGCAGAAGCAAACGTTGCTATTCCAGGTGAAGCAGCTTGGTTGGCCTCTGTAAGGATGGTAGAGTGCACCTAAGTAACCTGGCTCTTTATCCAAGCTATAAATAGTTAGAATAGGACCAGATCTTTTTCTCGACAGATGTTATCTCACCTCAGGCATGGTATAAGATAATCCTTCCTCCTCTTCTTTTTGTTTTCATGATTGCAAAAAATGAATCAATTAATTACACTTATTTTTTCCCCTAGTCTTCCCTGCCATAACTGAATCTACTCTTAAGAGTATCCATAGCAATTAATTGTGCACAAACTACATTCTTATATCACAGTTTGATTTCAGAGAACTTGGATATCTCCTATCTCTTCCTACTGCTTCAATATTCACCTTATTCCAGCTTTTTTATTATTCTGCTCTCATTGAGAGTGTATAAGAAAATATAGAGAAAATATTATGCCAAAAAAACAATATTTTGATTTTGCAAGCAATAAAGGGGAAAGAAAGACAAACTTTAAGACATGTAAAAATAGCCTTTAGCAGCCAGTAATTTGAACTGATTTTTTGATTTTTCCCTACTTGTAAAAGGAGATAGTAACAAATGGCTGATTTTGATGAATTTTATCCATATGTCCACATGGGCCAGTAGGAAATCTTTTCTTGTAACTATGTCATTTGGAGGAATATAAGAGAATACAGAATTGGTGTAGTCTGCATATTGACATCAGAGCATCTTTAGAAAACAATAACAAAACAGTAGAAACAAGAGAATATGAGCTATTCAGACAGGCTTGCAGTATATTTTTGAGCATTTTTCAAAATGAAAACACTGGAAATTGCACCATCCATGGGACTGAAGCTATTCAGTCTTCAAATTAATCCAAAGAAAGGGATATAATATGTCTTCAGTTAAGATGACCTGAGGCACAATCCAGAATTCTGGCATTTGATGTCCCCTTGAAGCTCTAATACTGCTCTTTCTGCGTGAGCATAGAGCATATGACTTGACACAGGTGGGAAATAAGAGACACTCACTTGCAAGTCTGTATATATGTCAACACGTATATCACAGGGCTTTCACTTGCCTAATTGAGAAGATCTTCTGATCCATGGCAAAAAAGGAAAACGAGGCAGAAAAGCCTGCTTTGAGAGCTTTGACAGACACGACCTGACAAGCAGAGCCCTCTGTCAACGCGAGGCATCCGCGCAATGAAAGGTTTTGACTGGTACATGGATCTGCATGGCTATGTTCTCCCCCAGCTCAGTGCCGACCTTCACCTTCCCTCTCTGGCACGTCAAGGCTTTCCCTGGGCTCTGCGTTAATCCTGCCCTTCCCACAGGGAGGCACATTTCAGCTTCACACTGCATGGACCAGAGCCATGGGACAGGGGCTGCACAGATGCCTGGGGAGACACATCCTTCCTAAAGAAACGGTATAGGTAAAAGGGAGCAGGAGAGATGGGGTGTCATCAGCCCCGTTGGAGCTCAGTGACTGCAGAGGGCAGCTATTCCACTGCTGCAGAATGAGTGTCAAGGAGCCTCTTGGCTTATTTTAGGTCTCCTTGTTTAATAGCTGATGGATGATAAAAGACGTGCCCGCTTGGTAGATTTTATGCTCTTCTGAATCAGATAAAGCGTTGTTCAAATGCCCTCTCATTCTGTAGGTGAAATCTGGACTTGGGAACAGCCAGGATACTCCAAGATCCATCACCAACTGACTGTGTCCTCACCCAGCCTCAAGCTGAACTTGTGGGGTGGTTGTTGTTGTTAAGGGGGCACCATCCAGAAAGGACCTAGGCCATCATGTCATGTCATGTCACGAACACAAAGACAGATGGATATCAGCCCAAAAGCAAACAGCAGCTGCCAGGCCCAGAGCAGTGTGCCAAGATCTGTCCGCATATCAAGTAGTTAAATTTTAAAGTACAGGCTTGCAAAGCTGCAAGTCCCGACAGCGTTGGCTCTGCTGCTCTTCCTGCAAGTCATTCATGTAGCTCGGCCATGAATATAGCTTAAATTTGGCCTGAAGGAAGGCCCTTTGCAGTAGTGTGGTCACAGGCAAAACCAGAGGCCAAGAGCAAATCGCTCAGTACCCTGGGTCTTCACTGAGGAGTAAATGGGCCGAATAATGTTCCTTTCTAGAGCTATTCTTTTTTGATATTGCATATGTGTGTATGTATATCTATATGTGTATGTGTGTGCATGTATACATGTAAAATTTTATTACACCTTGCCTCTGTTTTATTGGCTTCATATTTTCAGGCTCCAGTCCTAACTGCACCAACTGCATTGCAAAATTTGTCCGGAAGCAAAATGGAGGCCTGGGCATTAGGATTGAAGACATCAAGGAGTTTGGAGAAGATGTGTTAGTACAGCTGCAGGAAGAAGGTAAGGTGGATACTGTTCCATGAAAATAAGGAGAAACTGGACCCTGAGTTGCTTCTTTGAATTAGGATTGCAGAGAGGGAATTTGCCTTCCGAAAGAGTTTGGGGTTTCTGTTCATGGGGCGCTGCTGCCCTTCGAGAAGAACTTGCAAGAAAGAGATGGACACAGAAACTGTAATTGTGTCCATCAGCCTTCCTTGGACCATCTTCTGCCCTTGCACTTTTGGATGCTGGCATTGCCCAAGTTACTGAGGTCTCAAAGAGTACTTTGGTGTAAAGCGTACAAGAGCACTTTGGTGTAACTCCTTTCAGATGCTGTGTCAGATGCTGCCTAAGAAATGAGCTTTAATTTTGTCAACTGAAATTGCATTGCACCTTGTTCAGAGAGCAGCTATTCTCAAACCTGATAAGTAAAGCATTAACTGGCATTAAAGTATTCTTGCACTTGTAAATAGACCATATTTTAAAAGGGCAAAGCATTAGCAGAAGAGCGGTGGCTCCAGGCCCCAAGTTGTCCCCAAGGCAGGCATGGAAACAGGCATCAAGAAGGCATCGTGCTGAAGTTGCTCTGTTCTGATGTTGCTGCTCATCAGAAAGCTCAAAGTGGAGCTATGAGGTGGCTGGATTTGTTCCTCCGTGTAACCAGTGATGAGTAACAGCCTCTCCGAGGGTGTAATAAAATGTGGCAACATGAGAAATCCAAAATTCCTGGAGAGAAAATTTATAACGATAACAGACACCGAGAAGAGTCTGCTCTTAAGGACATATGGCTATTGGCATATGTGTGAAAACACACCTATACCCAAGAGTTTATTTTAGTTTTGCTATCAGAACCGCTATTTGCAAGCGAGCCTAACATATTTTGATGTCTGTCACGTTAGCTTTAAATAACTCTAATCTCCAGTCCAATTAAAGGTATCACCTCAAAGTGGATTATTCAATTTCCTTTGAGGAAAGCCAGGGACTTATTATTCAGTTTATTAAAGCAACCGCTGCCAAACTGACCTTCGTTTTATCTCGCACCCTCTCATCTGATCGCCTGCTTTGAGGGAGCAGCGTTCAGCTGGGCACCTGGTGCCCAGGAGAAAATCCAAGTTTCTGATAAGGGGGGGGTCTCCTTTACAGTCACATTTGCCACTTTCGTTTCAAGTCCCACATGCAGCAACTCAGACCACACTTTTAAAATTTGCAGTTCGAAATGATGTGCAATCTTGGGGCATTTTTCTTTGTTCTTTCTGGAAGCAATTTTTATTTAGAAGCATGGCTATGATGTGTTATATGTTAAAAAGGAGAGTGTTTCCTTAAGAAAATACTGCTTTTTTTAATACCTCTTGTTAAGGAGCATCATATACCTCAGTCCCAGTCTGTGCAAGGGAACTTTTGCTTTTTTATGCTCTCTTGTTGCAATTCAGTCTTCATGCAGACACCCTGTTTACCATCATTGCTGCAGTCTGCAGTTAGATGATCTTCTCCCTACATCCAGTGCCACAGATGTGGCCTGGAGAAGATCATCCTACAAAATGAATCAGATTTCTTAAATCTGTTTTTCTGCACATGGATCTCAGAGGAGACCAAGGTGCCAGCATCTTCACTGATGTGATTTTATAGTATTTAAGTCCTGTTGCACCCATTGTCCAACCTGGGCTTTCTGCTCAGTAAAATTCATGAAAAAAGAAAGAGAAAAGGCTGGAAAATGCATATGTGCAGCTCTTCCTCCTTTTACAGCTGTGCATAGGAAGCTCCATAGTTATTTCTGTCCTCAAAAAAACAGAATTATTTCTACAAATCCTATGTCTGACACAGCTATCCATTGGCCCAGCATTTTTCCTGCGGAATTCTCTTAGAAAGGGATTGGCGTGGTTGAAACATCAGGCTGATGGGAAGGGCTTTCTCTTTGCAGAAAAGATTTATTGGCTACAATCTTTTTAAAAACTCATTAAATATTATAGATTATATTTGATTTCTGCTTACAGTCTGACAAAGCCTGTTTCTGCCTGTAGCCTGCTAGCCTGCTGGTATAACTCAAACTTGCTCTCATATCCCTTTTTTCCTTCTGCTTTGTCATACGGCCCGGAGCGCCTCAGCCGCTTGCTCTAAATTGTACGGCAATATCAGACATCCAGTCCTTTGAAAAGTTCAACTCCTGACACTTTCGTTGCGATTGCACGCTTTTGTGTGCAAACGTGCTACATGACTTTTGAAATTAAAATTCTTATTTATTTGAACGCTTTGTAATTCCTCAGTTGCGCTTCGCTGCAGCCCATTTCCATTTTGTTTACGCGCCAAGGAAGACGTAATTTATTCCACCAGTTTATTGCTGTGCTCACATTATGTTTCTCTTCCTTAATATTTTGTTTAGGCCTTTGTTCAGTCACCAACTGTGCTGCTTAAATTTGGCCTCGAGTGACGCCTTTTCATTACCAAGTGATTTAAATTGCATGCAAATGCGGTGTGCACGTATAGGCAACCCGGCCTGCACCAAGTGCACGCGGTCAAACGGGTAACATCAGCTGAGGAACCAATCTGCACAGAGCAGGAAAAGAAGGAAACCAAGTGCCTGAGCCATCACTCCTCAGGGATGAGCTAAAGATGTTCTCCACGTGCAAGGTAATTTAGCGCTTGGGAATAAAATCCATGTGTGGGAAATCACAGCCACACTTGCAGGAAAATATACAGCAAGGGGCAAGCTGTTTCTCCTCCAGTGCAATTTAGATATTTATTTTTTCACTTTTTAGCAGTGGTCTTGCAGATTTCTCCTTTTTCTTAATCAGATTTTGATACTCTTCAGTAGTTTTGACCAGAGAAAATGATTTTTCTCATTTAATGGACAAAACCTACATCCAGCTCTTCCTTTCTTGCGCATCCCTTGCCTCCCTGGTGGTGGCCAGCATCACCAAAGAGAAGCAGAGGTCTCAAATCTTCAGTTGATTTATTAATACCAGCATCATTGCCTGTTGGAAAGACACCTTGAGCCAAAATATGGGATATCAGCCAAAACACTTTGCAGATCCCAAAGTGTCAGAGAACTTAAATCTTAGGAATACCTGATCTTAATAAATGTTTTCTGCTGTTCATTTAACCTTCAAGTTAGCCAGCCTATTTGCTGGCTAATTTGGTTTGCTCTCCTCAAACAACTTACTAAAAACAATGAAGAAAAATTAATATTGAGATCTTAAGCTTTGTCAGTTTTATCTTTATTACCAGTAATGGAAAGCTGTATCAGTTATTTGCAACATGGCAACAGATCATCTACATAGGGATTTCTGTGTTTCTTGATGCTGTGAATTTTTGGTCCGTGATTTCCTTGGAACACAGCCAGGCAGTAAAGATTTCACTGCTTACAGAAAGTCTATTGACAAATTCAGGTGACTTTTCAAAGTTGTGCCGAACACCGCTGGAACACTTTATTACTGAAATCTCCGGACTTTTGATGTATCTTGGCATGATCTGCCTTTTGGGGAATGAAAGAATAGGCCGTTTCATGTCAGTGAAAGAAAGCTGAAAATCTGGGAAGAACATCTGGAACGTGAAAAGATTTGCAGCGAACCGAATAAAATAAAAATAGGGATCCTGTTCCCATCCCCAGCGTGCACTGGAGTGCTGCAGTAAATAAGACGTTGTTCAGAGCACTAGGGTGGCCTGAAAGAAAACTATTTGTTCATTCTTCTGGCTGAACAATATAAACTGTGTTTGAGAAGGAGATGCAGGGATGTATTTTCTTTAACTCGCAAGTTAATACAGATTTTCCTACTAAGGACAAGGATGCTAAGCGAGCATTCAATACCATTTTGGTTCAAGGATTAGGAAAGTATTAAATGTAATTTATTCCTATGACTATTAAGTGTCTTGGATCTCCTCTCTGGGAAATCTGGAAGAAGTCCCAGGCAATTCTGCTTGGCTGTTTAATTGAGCCCCCATTCTGAAAAGGCAGCAATTATTTGTTTTGTGCTCAGTGAAAGCTTCCGAGGCCAGAGAAAAAAAAAGACAGGTATTTTCAGTAGCAAATTATAAGCTTGTCTGCGTGCAGGAGCTCCTTGAGGTGTGACAGCACCATTCCTGACAGACCACAAAGACAAATCCCTATAAAATCCTGTCTCACAGGAAGTTCTTCTGAATTACAACCAACTTTTGGATCCTGTCACACTGCCTCCTAAAAAGCTCTCAATTTTAAACTGTTCCCTTGAAAAATCCTGTGTGTAGGTGATCTAGACTTGTGAGATACAGTGCAAGATAAGCATGTGTTGGGCTCACTGCCAACACCATGACCCTTACTACAAAATGAAACTCTGGTTCTTTAATTTCTCTCTGAGCAGAAAGGTGCCACTAAATGCGCTAATTGACAGTATTATTTATCTAATAACATTATAAGGATCTCTTTCCATAATAAAATCCCCTCCTGGTTCTCAAAAGCAGGGCCAGACCACTGACCCAACCGAGTTTAGAAATCTAGAGTTTAGAAACTAGCCGATCACAAAACAGAATGGGAGGTAGGAAAAACAAGACAGGAAAGGCTATATCCATCTAATGGAGAAAGTGGAAGTGTTGGCAAAACTCGTAGTGCCTTAGCTTGTAGCAGCAAACCTGGAAGAAAAGGAAATTAAAGTTCTCCTTGCAATTCTAGAATGCTCAACCTAAATTAGGTTTCCTTAAAGCCTACAGAAATACATGCTAAATTCAGGAGTGCCTGGTGAGATCAGAAGAATAATCTGCAAAATCACAGACATTTCTGATTTACCATGGTATCATTCCCCTCATTTCAACAAAACAATTTCTGAACCACAATCAACAGCAACCACCTTATATTGATATAGACCCAACCAGCCGCTTTGCAGGATCTCTCTGTTTCTAGACAGGATGAAAACTCTTCTCTTTCCTAAGGCATCTTTTCAAATTTAATTCAGACCTGACAAGTGCGACAAGAAATCAATAGTATGTTGTATATACTGTAAAACGACCTGGAAAGTTCTTAAAATAGCCACGCTTGCTTCCGAAGAGGTACTCAGTATGCTGTATGCAGCTAATTGGCACATGGCCATTGGCCAAGCTCCGCAGAAAATAGAGTTTTGCAAAAGAGGGGATGACCAAGCAAGGATCGAGTGTAAATGCCGCTGCTGAGTTGCTGTTAATCCACCATGATACATAAATCAGGTCTTGGTTTAATCTTTCCCAACTCATTTAAGAAACTGCGAGCAGAACAACATTGAAGACTGTGATGGTTTAACTACAACAAGTGTAGGGTGCTCTATACATCCTGTATATTCTCCATATGACCACATCTATGCCCTGAAGTTTCCATTCTTACCTCTGCCTGGGCATGCGGATGAGCGGTTGCTTGTGGCACCTCTTGCTGAGGCCGAAGAGCTTGTGGACGATCCGCTGGGCCTTGAGGAAGAGCTGCTTCATGCTGCTTTCCAGCTGCTCGTAGCGGCGCTGGAAGTTGGAGTCCATAGTCCATAAATGCATCACGGCGGACGTGTTGAGAAAGTAGGTCATGGGCAGCCTCTTCATGAACAATTTGAATTCATCTGAAAACAAAAGTCAGAATTCAGGAAGCTTGAAGTGTGGAGCAACTGTTAATGCCACAGACAAAATAACCCCAACCTTCTAATCTGGTCATTTGGGAACTTTAAAAATTTTTAAACCGGACTTTCGGATTGTTTTTAAGTAGAAAGATGACTACATTGTCAATGGTAATATTAGACTAAAACAGAAGAAGGAAATAATTATGTTACCAAATTTAGAGTAACTATAAACAACGGGCATTATGTTGAGAAGAAAGATCTTTTCAAATGAGCCTCATCCCAACGTGGTGGACGTGGGACCATGAGGAGGTAAAACAACACAATTTTGGTGTTTTCGGTGTTGAGTTGGAGAAGTGATGCTGTGGAAAGCTCTTCTGAAAGGCATGAGCAAAAGGTAAGGGACAAAGATTATTTATTTACTAAAGTGGTTTTAATAATTCATGTGGGAGATCCTGGGTGATGTGTTGCTGTTTCCTCTTTGAGAATTCACCCTCTGTGGTGACTCCATCAAGGCAGAGTCCTTCATAGTTTGACCTTCTAGGAGAGTTTCACACATTCTGGGTTCCCAGATGACCAACTCAATGAGTCTTTGTGGTGTTTTAGAACCAGCTCTCCCTTCTCCCCTTAGGGAGTGACAAAGCGACGACAACTTCTTGATCCCACATCTTGAGGCAGGCCGAGGCCCCATGGCTTGGCCTTCCCAGCCCAAGGAGCGCATTTTAAAACTTAACAAACCAGCCATTAAAAAAGAAGAAGGGAAGGCAAATGAAAGGCAAATAGGGCTAACTGCACTGTCAAAATGTGCCCTTTGGCAAGGCTCAGCACTGCAGTTTGTTTAAATCGGTCGAGCTCTGCTGCCTTCGCAGGGGCCTGCTAACACACCTAGGGAGCAGTGTATCCAACAGGCACATTCCTTTTTAAACCTCTGGCTTCTCATTTACTTTCTGTTCCTCTCATACACATATTTACTTGCATTCTGTTTCATGATGAGAAAAAAAATGCTCGTAATGTGCCTTTTCAGTTTTCATATTGTTATAATAACTTATTTAAGGAACCTTTTCTGTTTGCTGTCCCTTGCACCCTGGCAATAAGCTCCCCAGCTGACAGCTCATCAGCTGCAGTATTTAGACTGCAGAGGAGGAGGGTTTACACGGCTTCTACTTGCAGTGCAAAAAGACATTTCCAAGAAGAAAATGCCTTTTTTTTCCCCTTCCCCATAATAGACATTGACTTTGCCTGTCCCTGGGCCCGCATGAACGCGCTAACGAGCACCACAGTGTAGGTACAACAGAGGCAGAGGCAAAATGAGCACAGTTACATAGCGCCTTCTTTAAAAAAAGAGGAAAAGATAATGTCCTCGTATCTTAAGCAGACACACTTCATGATCTGTGAAGCTGCAACACGAACTCCTACCATTTGCAGTGATTAAACTATTACGTTCTAATCAACATATTATCCCAGCTCTTTCCAGTAGCCATTAGTGCTGGAGGCAGAGAAACTGATGTCCTAAAAGATTGTATTTCACTCCAGATAGGACATAGGATTTCAGCCCTTCTTATTTTTCAGATTGGCAGCTATTTCAAGTACACATGCAGAGCAATTTTTTGTATTATCTGCTAACTTCAGATGAAAGAAAAGTGCAAAATGCATCACCTGATAAATAAATTTGCTTAAACTGTCTATTTTTGTGATGGTCATGCCATGTTTTCTCTTTAGTGTTATTGGTATCCAGTGAATGACAGGGCAAACCATGACTCAGTGGTAAAGACTAACCATAAAATATGACAATAGAGTCAAACATTCTTGCTGAAAATAGATGAATATTACACACATTCATGGTGTAGCAAATATCTAGGGCTACCTAAATTGCAACTTGGATCTTGTGTGTTATTCACCATCAGAGCAGACCATATTGCAGGCAGAGCTAGCAAAAACCAGGCTAATGCAAAAAACTTCATGAGAAGGTCTGAAAACACCATGTTGCAAGGCGCAGAACATGCTCTGCATGCTGGAGAAGAGGACCCGTGTCCTCTGTTCCACATGCTGTGTATCATCTTCTCTTTTATATTTGCAACTATCAGACCTGCATGTTTGTCATACGTTCCAGTTATCATTTTGGCAGTGATTGAGTGCTTTTTGGAGCTTTTCCGACCCATTCAAAATGGTAATCAATAGCTTGTGTCCCCAGATCCATTTTAGAGTATCTTAGGAAGCATTTTGGAAGTAAACAGACGTTTGCCACTTAGAAATCCAACGCACTGGGCTGATAATGGTACCAGAGGCTAAAATCTGACTGCTGGAATGTAATATTGCATTGTAACACGTCTCCCAGTACGAGTTTCACTAGATTCACTATTGGTGAAGGCTGAGAACAATGTCAGTCCCCTGTATACTTAGATGCTATGTATATTATAATATGTTACAGATTTATTTTCTTTTGGTTTGGTATTAGGGCTGAAAAGAGTGACAGTGCATGCACAGGAAGAAAGTTTAGGAAAAAAATTGTTTCACATCAAAGAAAAATGCAAAAAATGTCAGTCATCACCTCAGCCTTGAGCTGGAGAGCTGACCTTTTGCTAACTTCTATATTGTCAATTAATTTAATCCCAAAATCTGCTATTCTATTTAAAATGAAGTAATTCAATTTTACAACATCAATCCTGTTTCCTAGGGAGTTAGTTACAGCATAATGTTTTGGTAATATTCGTTCTTGTCATGTCTAACTGTGGATTTCATCATCTAACTTAAACTTAAACCAATCTTGAAATGTGACAAAAAAAAAAAAAAAAAAAAAAAAAAAACTTGCTTAGAAAAAACAGTCTGACAGTAAGTGACAAAGTATTTTCCCTGGACAGCTTAAGAATCCCTTATAAATTGAAACGTGAATCCATATTGACAAGTAGCTTATACATAAGATTTCTATTTTGTAAAATGAATAAGAATATAGACTATAGCTTTTTTTTTTTTTTTACATTTAGAAACACTCTGTAGAAATATGTCTGGAAGAGAGAAAAATGCCTTTTTTGTATCACATTATCATGTCAAAATCTACTATCAGAAAGCAATTGAAATGGTCTGTTTTGTCATTTCTCTAAATGAGTCTTTAATGACACATTTTCCCTCTTTATTTATCCAAGAACGATAATAATGAAAAGTCTTTGACAAACTTTGCGTGAATGAAACGGTGGATGTTCATTAGTTTGATTGGCAGCATTTGTGACTCAAGAATTGCCTGTAAAATCTGTGCACCTGCCTTTTATATATATTATCTTTTCTTGCTTTTGAGCTGCTCAGCTTGTTTTAAATGTGACATAGAGCAGTGAAACAACCCAGCCAACCCTTGGCCAACTTGCTAGACCTCTGGGCCTGTTTCAACACCAACGTTACCTGACAGTGCCTACTATTTAATACAAATACTGTTTTTTTTTGTTGTTGTTGTTGTTGTAGACCAGAAACTGGAGTGAAGACTATCAATTAATCTCATACAAATGCTAAGGAAAGCTGCCTGTCTGGAAGCAACAAAAAGGTCTTAAGCCGAACCAGGCAGAGCAGAGAAAATCCATTTTGCAAAGGTATTTTTGGCCCTCTGAAGTTACAAGGTGAGGGAAAATCTTTCAAAATTCTCTGAAATTTTCCAAACGTCTGTGCTTCCTCCAAAATCTGAAAGGAAGACAGAAGGATTTTCTGGCTTTTTGTTCTATGTAAGTAAGTCGATCAATATGCTTCACTTTGGTGGAGTGGAGTCGAGTTCACATTCTAATGTCAACCTTTAATTTTGTATTATAATCTAAAGCATTGCAAAACGATGAGTTTTTGACAGAATACAGTAGAGCACTTTGACCTTGATTTCAGAATGATTTTTCATGTTGTCACTTTATAGCACTTGAGATTGATGCATCAAGATTATTGAAAGCTTATTCCTGTTTTTTTTTTCTCCTTTTTCTTTTTTTTTCTCCATATTTTCTTGTATTTTGTAGATCAATGCTCATCTCTTTCACCCTTTGGCTGTCTTTTCTGCTTAGATTGCAAGTTCTTCAGGGAAACAACTGCCTCCTCCTATATGTTTATGCAGTAGTTAGTTAGTTAGTTAGGAGTGTATTGTGCAGTAGGCACAATAGCCCCCAAATTTAATTGTTGCCATGTGATACAAATAATAATAATAATAATAATAAGGTGGTGGCGTCCTCCATGGTGCAGTTAGTGCAAGGAGCAAGAGTTTGCTCCTTGCACTAACTGCACAATCCCCCAGAGTTTATCACACTTGCATGGTCCTACAGTACCTGAAAATCTTTTTGCTCCAATAAGACAACCAGGGTAATGTTGCTCCTTCCCCACAGCACTGCTTTTAATTGCAATAAATTGTAATAAACACTACAGCAAGTCACATGCTGGGGTTGGGTCACAAATTGAAACCTCAGCACACAGAGGCAGCAGCCCTGTAGGCTGGGGGAATGGAAAGCAATAGGACCCACATTTCACACGGCTGGATAAGGCTGCTGTTCAATAAAGTGCTGCCACAATATTGTGCAGATATTATTAAAGAGATTTATAAAAGATAGATGGGTTTTAAAATAGCCCACCGTGATTCACAAGCTGGGAGAAAACAAAGCAGTAAAATGAACATATATTTGTTTTTATGTTGCAATGAATTTTAGTTGCTCGTGATACATTACTTAATTTGTCAAAAGAAGCAGCAGCCGTGTTCCAAGAAACACATATTGGAAAACAATCCTGTCCAAGGAAGGGCGGGACTGCAGTGCAAAACTTCCTTATTTCTTTGCTGAGAGGACAGCAAAGCTGGACTTGGTGTTTTCCTCCCAGCTAGTGTAAATCCTTGAGCTCTCCCTGTATTTAAAACATTTGCTCTTCCCAAGCAAATGAACTCTCTTTTGAACTCTCTGAAGGACAAACTGCAGGGAGGAAATGATTGCACTGGCGAAGATGCGCTCTGCATACGAAGGAGGAGGGAAGCTCAACATTTAATCCTAGACAGGCTGCTTGAACCGCTGTACTCTAATGTCTCTGCAATACCCAGAGGAAGCAAATTATCCTGATCCTTGCAATGGACAAGGCTTTTCATTGTGTTGTTGTTGTTTTCTGCAGTGAGGAATGCTGCAGACCAGGATATCTCCTGTAAATCCTAGGCTATAAAGGGAGGACAGGACTAAGTACTCAGTACATGAAGCTAGGATTGGTGTGGAATGGAGATCCTTCAGTTAGTGTTTATGCTCCACTACAACTGAGTTTTTATATATATATTTCTAAATATGCATTAAACAAATATATATATGCACGCACACACATTATATGCATGAGTTATATCTGTAATTAATGCAACGAATGGCAAACTCTTAAAGAGAGACCAGCGATGCGCCTCTCAAAAGCCCTCGGCCGCCTTGGTGCACAAATAAAGATGAAAATGCTGGGGAATTGCAGTTCTAGTAAAGGCAGAATATCTGCCTGCAAAACAGGATTAGTTCTGAAAGGTTGCTGGCCAGGAGGGTCAGCTTTTCTAAAATCATAAAACATAAAGATTATTATTAATCTAAACATGACCTTGCCACTGAGTTTGCTTTCCTCTAAACCTGACATCCGAGGGCCTTGCCTTCATCCCATCAGGTGCTCTTTCATGTGAGACTTGGGGTCACATTTGCTTTCCTAGGCACCAGCTGTGTGTTCCCTGAAATTAGTGGCAAACCTTCCTCTCTCCTGAAATTTATTTTTACTGAATTTGTAGTTATTTCAGTTGTTGTTCTGTGAAGCATTTCATCATTTCAAATTTTATTCTGATATATGCACGTCTCTGCAGCACAATCCTTCTAATTCTACTCAGTGTAGAAGTCTATTATGATTCTAGAGCAACATAAATGTACATAACGCATAGGACAGAAATTGATGTACAGATTTAGCTGTAACCTCTGCCACCCGCAAAGCTACCACATTTTTTCTTGGTTGTGAAAGTGCGCAGACCAGATATAGCAAAGAAATAAGGAACAAGTCGTAGGGGTAGAGTTCAGGGAAGAGGAGTGAAGGCGAAAAGTCCTCTTGGAAAACAGGTTGGAGTAAATAACCAGCATTTAAGCAGCTATGAATCAGAACAGACACCGCTGCCCTAAAGAAAAGAGCAGCCCCAGAATGACCTCGCTCTTAATAAAGAAAGTCCAGAGCTGCCAGAGCAGATTGGAATCCCACCAAGAATGAGGGTTTGTCACCAGCTTTGAAGGGAATTACATTATGTCCTGCCCACGGTGGACATAAGCAGAATTCCATTAGCTCAAGCCTTCTGCTCCTCCTCTCCTATCACAATGTCATCAGGAGGCTTAGAGGGCCGGCGAGCGCGGTGCCTTGCAAACCTGCACTAAGTTGATTAGCCAGGTGCTGCCTTTAGCAGGAGGCATCTAATGCGTTTAGGGCCGTGATTGCATCGGGCAGGATTGGGCACGCTATCGTTTTTGGAGCAGGGGATGGGCAATTTGGATGCTGTCACCAGCACTGCTGCACATCCCACCTGCTCGATTCACTAGGACGGCACCAGGGCTCAGGACCGGCCGCAGGTCCTCGGTGCATCCGCACGCGCCATCGATCACACCTCCCGGGGAAGTTAATTACGGGGAGGCAAATTAACACCCTTGCAAGATAATAGAGAAAACAATAATTATATTAAGAACTCGGGAGGCCGAGCTTTTTGGCTTCGAGCCTGAAGCTGTAGGAAGGTTTTCAAGAGAGCCACCGCTCTACTGCTCAGGGGCAAATGATTTTGAACCATATTGACTGAAGTCTTTATTCTCAGTGATTAAAAAGCACCTTCAGCTGCCACTGAATCCATTCACACTCTTCGCAAGGAGTCTTTCAATTAAGATTTCAAGGGAGCCTCCCTTGCATAGCAATTGGGCTGCTCGGGTGGACCATGCTAACGGCGTGACCTCTCCCTTCCTTGTGCATCAAAATAAAGAAGCACATTGAGCTTGGTGGCTTTATAAACCAAAGAAACCCTTCAGTACCCAGTCTGGATCCCAGGTTTCCTTTTTAAATTTCGGCTGCATCCATTTGAATTCAAACCTGGCAACTGCAAACCCAGTAATATGTTGTTGGATCCCAGTGAGGGAGAACTGCTATTGGGAAGTGTCTGCTCTGCAAACGGCAGTGCAGGGCTCCAGATTTCCTGGCTGCCTGCGATGCCAAGGCAAATCTACTCACGTCACGGTGTTATTTAAGGCTTGGAGCCTTAGCACGGGCACAGAGAAGCCAGTCTGGGCACTTCTCTTCTGTGACAACAGCAAAAAGTTTCTTCTGAGCAGATATAGCAACATCTACGTGTAGTATGACATTTCCAAATTAAACCTGCATCTTAGGTTCTGTCCTTGTGCTCATCTTTAGTAATCTGAAACAGGTGCAAATTAGACATTTTCTGTATTTTTACACTGTGCTTTAAAATGTCTTTTCATTTTTTATTCCCCTCTATACTAAAAGGATCACAGGGAACCCTACAAAAAACAAAGTCTTTTTACCCAGTAATGAACCAAAGGACGTCTGAAAACAAACCATAAAGCAAGATAAGATGCACAGGGGTTACCAAGGATATTATTTGGGTTTAAGGCAGTTATTCCTAATGATCATAAGGGACGAGGCCAGCATCCATGCTGATGCCTACATCACATAACGAATTTATAGGCTTGGCAGTTAGAACAAAATAATTCCTGTTTTCTTGTCAACTAAGTGACTTTGATTTGAAGATAGTGAGAGGCAATGAATAGGAATCCCCCGGCACCGGTGTTTGCTAAAGCAGCTCTCAGGAAGAGCTCCCAATAGAGGAACAGCAAGAAAAAGTGGCTTACTGGGAAGACAAGCAAAAATATACTAAATTTTGTAACTGGAGAGAGGGCTAGAGCTGAACATCCCTGACTTAATTCAGTCTGACTGTAGAGTTACCTGGAAAGAATAGAGCTACTATAAAATCTAAGCGATATTTTCACGGGTTTGCTGATGAAAAGGAAGAAGAATGAACCACATGCAAGAAATGCTAGTTGAGTTCCATGCACCACTTAAAGATATTCCCATAATTCGGAATTAAGATGTTCCCAAAGCTTGCAAAAATGACATCACTGCATGGAGTGATGAAAAAAACACAATTCAGCCGGTGATGGAAATGTCACAGTGGCTCACGTGGGGCTTCACATTTCCCCAGAGCATCCGCATTTGTCCCTGGCTGCTACTGTAACACGGTCTGTCAAACCAGATGTCTGTGATTTCTGTCTTCAGCTTTAACTTCACATTTTGTTTCAATGGCTCTGTTTGTGCCACTTTAATTTCTATTTCAGTATAAATATGTATATGTGTATATATATACATATACATATATATATATTTTTTTTTTAGGGGAAGAGGGGAGAGAATTAAGTCATTCTGACTACACTGGCTACTTCCACTGATTTTAAAATTATTATTCACACTGACTCAAAAAAAAAAAAAAAGGGCAAAACAAAAAAAACAACCTCCGAGCTCCTCAGATGGAATATAACTGTGTGACTGGCATCCAACAATCTCTAGAAGCAAAAATAACGAGGCAGTGAAATCCTCTTCCCTGAGCCATAATAAGAGGTTTGTGTCGGTTTTGAGAGCAAATACCATCACTTGCTGTGGATGTATTTGTGTAACCGTGTAACTCTCATGGCCATTTTCTGGCTTTGAAAGCAAACAGATTTCCTTCTTTTCGGCTTTCGAAGGCTTCACTAATCACCAAGGCAATGCTGCCAATCCATGGCAAATTCTGAGGAATAGCAGAGGGCGAGAAGAAGTGTTCCCCAAGCAGCTTTGTGCTTCCATGTTTATGCCAACTGGAATTGTTGTTCTTGGATTTTGCTGAAATAAGATATTTTATTATTCCCACTGATTAAGACCCAGAGTGGAAGAACTCTGGGTTCTTTTTACTGATACTTTACACCTTTTTACTGATACTTAGTTCAATAATAAGCTTATCAGTCACTTGATTAGAAGCTGCTTTCCTCAACCCTCTACACCCAGTTCCTTTTTTGCAAGAGATTTTTTGGGAACATTAATATACCAGTCCTTATAAAGCAAAGGCAAAATGGAATTGAACAGAGGAAGGCACTCTGTAAATCTCAGAACAAACCCAGTGCTGATGCAGACTCTGCTAACGTGGCATGCAGTGCTGCTGCACATCAGCTGAGGATTCACACCTCATTTTCAAGCGAACCCTTCAAAACCTCTGCATCCTTTCAGCCGATTGCAAGTCAACACATGTAAGCGTCATCAATGCATAGTAGGAAGATATCCCGGAGTTATTATGAAGTGCTTTAGCCATGAAGCCCAAATCCGTTGAATCCAGGGATAAAAAGAAACAGCTTGCACTAGCAAATCAGATCAGCTAGTGCTTTGCCATCACTGCAGTGATGGAGAGGCGAGGCGGAATGAAAGGCAGTTTCAACAAATATTTATTTCAAAGTTAATATCCATTGACTCTGGGTGCACTTAAGTTCTGTCACTTTCTGTCAAACTGGCTTCCACTGTTTGCAATATCTCTGCGAGACAGATGTGAAAGTCAGAAGCATCAAACTTCACATGTGAGAACAGAAGCTCGACTTCTAAGATAGAGCGGGATAGATTTCAAAATATTTACAGAAGGGTTTCACTTACAGCTGTGATTTGGTAATATCTTAAAGGTACTAGATGCTCTAGCTGTGCTCCCTCTAAGCTGATGCTTAACATTTAAGCACAGACATCAAATCCGTGAACTTAATGCACTTCAAATGATTAAAATAAGCCCCTCAGTGGAGCACCTAAAAGCAGAACTGTGACTATAAGTTTTCTGCCCAGTTTCTTGGAAATGTATCTTTCCTTCTACAGTATTTTATAATTAAACTGAATGTTAGAAAAAGTTCTCCATATTTTTGAAAACACACTGCACATTATCTTTGTTGCACATCACCTTTTCCCATGACCTTCAAAGAAATATTCCAAGAGATGTTTTGCTGCCTTCAACAGCAAATAAATAAATAAACAGCTCAGCACTTGGGGAAATTGCAGTGGCAAGGCTATTTATGAAAATACATGCTTGGATGGAAGGAGGATTTACTTTTTTCACATAAATTGCTTAAATGAAGTGTTCAGGTTTCCAAAGGGACACAGCAGCCAAAAAAGAGTATGATGGTGCCGGACAGGACCATATTCTTATCCTTGCTGCCAGATTCCTCCATCAACTTCCATATTTTTTCTTAATTTTCTGCAGGCAACGAATGCAGAATATTTGGCTGGACTCGTCTCCTCTATAAATCCCATTATGTTGATTCATAGCTACTAAGAAAAGAGAAAATATTGGTTGTTTCTCTCTTATTTTCACTATACCAAGGAAAAACTACTAACCAAACCTAGCTATCCACTTGGAAGGAAGCACAGAAGACATTGAGGAAGATATTCCTTCCTTTGAGGACGGAAAAGCTGGTCTAGCAGTGACTGTGGTGCAAGATTATGCTACTTGTAGCAGTAATAATTCTTTGCCATCTCCCATCCACCAGGATGGGGATAAGCTGGCCTAATGAGCAGGCTGTTAAAAAACAGCCTTTCTCTAAACTTTGCTGTCAGAAAATGATGTATGACATCCTTGCAGGTCTTTTGCCTTCCAGGTGTTTCAAAGTGGTTGGTCATAAACTCTCCGGAGTGCTGTTGCCAGTCAGGGGTTGGCAGAGTTGCATGTCGGAATTTGCTTTTTTGCTTATTAAGTCTTCTTAGGAGTCCCAAAAGGTTCCCAAAGCAGTGGTGTACAAAAAGAGAAGATGTTCACTAATTGCAGCTTCAACGCTGGTGGGACAGTAAGCTGCAAAATGTCTCGCCATACCTTAAATACATCTAAATTCTAGAACTCTTTTAGGGAATCATTTGAGGCTTGTGAAACTCGGTAGCATTTGGGTGTTTAGATCTTTCCTGAATAGGAAAGAAAAAGTTTGCAGAGAGAATGTGATTACTTATCGTGGTGGGGTATGTATGCAGAGAACAGCCGTAATAAAAGTCAGCTCTGTGCAGTAGCAGTTGCCGCATGCAAGAGATTTGACTTTAACTAGGGGCAGATGTTTTCTTTCTGCATCCCATGATTTAAAAAGCCAAACAATACTGCAATCTGCTTAATTTGGAAGAGAGCTGTAGGTCTTAGAGAAAATAATGGTCTTTTTTTTTTTTTTTTCTTTTATTTATTCCTGGAGGTTCAGTCGGAGCTTTTCAAAGCAAACAGCAGTTAGCTACCAATAGACTTTCAGTGGGAGTTAGGAACTGAGGAACTGCCACTTTTGCCTTTGAAAAGTCTATTGCTCAGTTGTTTTATCTGGAGCAGACAGAAGGAGAGATAACACCGACAGCAAACAAGCCGTCTTAAACAGAGTATTTGCTTATTCCTCTTTAGGCTCAGTTCTGTCCACAGATCATTTGCACAACCTCAGGTGAACCCGTAGGTTCTATCTAGGGACAAACTTTGTCCCTCTATTGAGAAAATTGCGGTGTTATATATAAGATAAGGAAGGGGTTGGAAGGCAGGAAATTTAGAAAATGAATACACTGGTGTGTAACTTGTATGCGGGGATCATACTTGTGAAAGGAATTGATTCATTCATTATTCCTATAAGCTAGCAGTAGTTATCTGGGTTTATTAGCTCTGGGTTAGCCTCTCCCTCATCCACTCATACTTGAAGTCACTACCTACTCTTGCCCTCTTTCACACTTACTTGTCTGGTTAATTTACTTTTATTATAAACTCATTGAAACAAAAATGAGGATCTCCTATCCCAGAAGCTGACTCATGCAGATTGAGACACAGCCTGAGGAGTATCGTTGCCATAAAGAAGTCAGACCAAATCTATTTACCATAATACCTTTCTTTAATACGAGGCACTTCTAGTCCCAAAACCTGCTCTTAGCAAAGATCAGCATTATCTGATTCATGTTAAGGGTATGTTTCATATTTGAAATGTTTCATAGTTTAAATGTTTCATAATCTCTGTGTTTTTCAGACTATTTCTCAATAGTCAGCGTGGCTAGAAACCTGTTTACGGTCTGCGTATGACAGCACTTCTAGAAAAGCTCAACACATAGTAAGCTCTGATTTATATAGGTTTATGGGAGGCTGAATGGGCAATAACAGAGTTATCCATCAAAAGTTCTCTTGCCATCTTTTTGCCAACAAATTGCAGACCCAAACGCGACGAGGTCACCTCCATCAATTGCAGTTCACACCTTCGTGCAGAACAGCCTATAAATGAAAGCAGGAAAGCCCTAAGCTGCCAGTGAGATCCAAACACACGTGTTAATCATTGGTGGCTATGATCCTCCAGGGTAAATAAATGATAATTGCTGTATCCCCATTTGAAGAGTGAGACAGGGGCTGCAGAAATGGCCTGAGGTCGTTAAAGGGGAGACTCAAACATTTTACGCCTCGAGTCTCACTAAAACTTACTGCAGCTGAAAACAGTGGATTTAGGGTCTTTCGAAAACTCAACCCTGAGTGAAGAAAACAGTACTTAACACGTCAACAACTGCGGTAAAAAATAAATCAACGTAGACTTGCATGCTCACAGTTAAGTATCATAGTAATTTTTCTCCATTCTTCCACACTCTCCTCATCCCCATTGCTTTGGATTTTCCCGTGTCTTGTTTTTTCTATTCCCTAATTTCTTTCTCTTCGTTTTTTTTTCTGCTTTTTATTCTTTTATTCTGCTTCTGCTCTGCTTCTTTGTGCTTTTTTCCCTCCTCCTTATCTCTCCCCATCATTTCTCTTGTTTTTTGCGTTATTTTTCTCAGCTCCGCTGAGCTCCCCTTAACTTTCCCACCATCTGGCCGGGCAGCTGTTACTGATATTCCTGAGCGAGCGAGTTGTGAAAACAGTTGTTCAAAAGCCGATTTTACCTGCCGTTCCCGTTCTCCGTGGGACTGGAAGTTCTGACGACGAGGACGGGTGAAGTGATGTATGAAACCAACCTTGATGGAAACCAGTGCGGCAAAAATGTGTCAGAGAGACAAATGGGGTAAGTCCATTTAAATGACTGGAAGAAGCAACATACGATGGATGCATTTTGCAATATGCAAGTCAAGGAATCATTGAAAGCCCCTTACCAGACTCTTCAAACTCGCTGTTGTAGGCGTTCCAGGTCTCGCTTATGCGGAGCAGGTTCTCCTCCATGGCTTGGATGTCCATGTAGGGGCAGTTGCACTCGGGGAACCGGGGCCCGCACTGGCACCAGCAGTCATTGTCCCTGCAGATGAACTCGCCCTCCGAGTTGCAGGCGATGTAGCTCAGAGCCGCCTGCACGAAGTGCTCCTGCAGGTACTCGGGCAGGATGACCTGCAGCCCTGCGCACAGGAAAACAAGTGTTATGCAATGGAATGAGTCCCCGGTGCATGTAAACTGGTATTAATATTAAAAAAAAAAAAAAAAAAAAAAGGAAGGGAAAGGGGAAGTGAAACTATGGCTTATTTAGTTCAATTTACAGTCTACCTTTGCATTTTCATCATATTGCCATATATTCCTTTATCAAGGTATAAATTCAGACACATTCCTTACACATCCATCTCAGTAGGGAGTAAAGTTCCCCTAACCAGTAAGCAGTGCACCTCAAATAAATACAGCATTTACTGGGGAAATTTATTTCTAGGGGAGACTATCAAAAGCAGAAGGAAAGGATGACATCAACTTCTCCTTGGCAGCTGAATTGCAACCAAGGCGCCAGCATTTAATGCAAATTTGGAGAATGCCAACGAAGGGGAAGCAATCTGAGAGGCAGCAAGGAGGAGAGTGAAGAGACAGGAGAGCTGGTAAAAGGGAGGGGAGAAGTTAAATCTTTCTGTTCTGTCGTGGGATCATTCCCTGTGTTGCCTTGGATGCAGCAAGGCGCATCCAAAGAGCCGACGTGTCTGAATGACTCCAGCTATCAGTGCGTGGTTCTGCAGAGACAAACCAGAGAGGATGGGAGAAGCTGAGCTGGGGGAAATGTTAGAAACATAAAATTAGCCTGATATTTCATGTCTTACAGCACTGGTATTTAGTGGCCTTTTCTCCCTAAGTGTGGTGCAAAAATATGTGTATGATGAGTCATTAGGAGGTATAATTATGTAGTTTTGGACAAAACCAACCGAATTTTGCTATTGAATTCTTTCAGTGCATGCACGTGTAACATGCAGGGTGGTCCTTCTTCATCTGGTGATGCCTTTTGGCCACAGTGTGCAGGGTGTGCAGGTTGGCACAGTTGAGGGTGCTATCAAATAGATGCTACTATATCTTGGAAGGGATTTACACTTCTTTGCCAGATCTTCTTGTCCTGCCATGCCAAGCAGAGGCCTCGCTAAAGCGTGTTATGTGGGATCCATGGAGCAGACAGAGGGAAAATTGGGAATATTGGTGATCAGAAATGTAAACTGAAAATACTGAGTGGTGTTTGTGTGTTCCCTATGATGAAGTTGAGTATTTTGGATAGAAATATTCCAAATATCCATATATACGTATGTGTATCCAGTACATGGATAAGTCATGTGTGCTATAGGAACATGTTCAACTCCATGCGTATCAGTTCCTTATTGTTATGTACATAAAAATAATAGCTTTATTTTATTAAGTATTTTATGGACTTTTTAAGTAGAAAGCCACATCAGCAAAGCACAGGATCCCATAGATGGTGATGCTAAAAACAGCTCTTTGGGCTTTCTTCTGCCTCCTATCCAAACTTGTGAATCCTTTTCTGCCCGGTTCAGTTTTCCAGCTTGACATGGTGAAGCAGAATGCAATTTGCGACAGGCAGCCCCGTGTCGTGTTCAACTCGTGCATGATAAACACGAAATAGGTTAAGCCATTCTAATAGTACATTTCTTTAATGATAAGGTAGCAGCATGGGTCTGAGCTCTTGCCGATGGAGGCCAAGGCTAATTTCCAAACTGACAAACGTCATTCAAATGCCGGAGACCTTTCAAAACAGCAAATTATTTCTGCAGACTTTTAACTGCATACCGGTGAAAAAATGATGGGATCAGCTTTAAGAAAATATATATTGCCTGTAAAAACCTTCGTGTGAATGCATTGTGTTTAACCTGTTCTCTGCTTGTCAAGGCAGGAGGGAAAAAAAAAAACATGTGGATATATTAAACAAGAAAATAATCATTCCTAATAATCAACACAAGCTTCCTGCCACCTCTAGATGATTCGTGAACCAATAGCAAAAACACTTAAAACCAGAAATAATTGTTTAATTAACCACCTGTAACTGCAATCTGAGAACCAAACACTGGTCGCTTTGTTATCATATACAAGTACATCAGAGGTAAACACTGCTATTTATAGCATTCCTCTCCATACTGCTCTGCTGCTGTTATAGTCTCTTTATTAGTGGTACATACAAGTAAATTAAAGTGAATTTAATCTTTCCTAGGAGTAATAATGAGAGGTTCATGGGGTGTCTGACATGCAGGAAGAGGTATACAGGGATGTACAAGAACTGGCTTAGGAATGAAGCTGCTTCTTTTATTTGCTTTTCTATAATTGTTATTTTATTCTGATGAATGTGATGCCTTCACAGGTTTGCTTACAAGTCCCAGGGGAGCCTTTGGCCTCTGCATTATTCACGGATTTCCTAAATTTATGTTAATGCTCTGAAGATGCTACTGCTTGGAGCCTGCAGAGGAGGTTGAACCTCCTGAATGTGGTTCCCTGGAATTGACGGGGCTTCACATGGTGCAAAAGGTGCATAAGTGACTGCTAAATAGGGCTGTCAAAACGGTAATAGCATTATTCAAATTATTTTCTGACAGATGTTGTTTCCCTTTCAAAGGCAACATGATTTGCTGACATTTCTTTCGCTTTGTCTAGAAGGTACTTACTGGACAAAAGAAAAAAAAAAGGAAAAAATTAGGAAAATGACCTTTTATGAGGAGGGGAAAAATAAAAAATCCCAACAGTGTGATAAATGCCAGCCAGTTGCAAACAAATGGATGCGATTGCAGCGACACGTACCTTGCAACTGAATCTTGTTCTCAGGGCTCTGAACGAGAACGGAGCTCACTGAGTCTAGGTTGTCGTAGTTGCTGCAGCCGAGGGGACCCGTCCGTGTCTCCGTCACCTGCGGGAATGTGACACGGGCCACTGCGTTACTCGGCTTCACACGTTCGGTTCATAAAGTCTAGGTTTGGTTCTCGAGTCTAGAAGGTCTAAAATAAAGTTAGGCGTGAAGGCTGAGACGTTCTGCCTATTGCAACCACAATATCGGGACAACAGGAGCAAAAGGCAGCTGAATTTATACCTCCAGGTCAACATCTGAGGCTGGCGCTTGGCAATGGGAAGACCCTTAGATAAGCTAAGGTAGGAAATGCATAAATAAATAAATGCAGAAATGTGGTGTATAGGCTTCACTGGATAGTATGGCTAATTTTAAAAGCAGCCAGAAAGGCATCATAAAAACAAGTTCCTCTCTCAAACACTGCTGTGGGCCAAGAGCAGGGTCTCCTCCAGGTTCTCAGTGTGGGCAGGTTGGCAGTGGCCCCGCAGACTGGGTCTGTTCTCCCATCCTGCTGCAAGGAGCCAAGGAAAACCCCAAAATCTTTAGGACAGGAGGATGGAAAAAGCAGGAGAAAAACAACAAACAGGACACCTTGGCCATAGGGATATCTTCCCAATCCTGTTTGTGACCAAAATGAAGCCAACTCCTCTTTCAACCCCATCCAAAACTTCCCAGCCCTAGCCTGGACTTCCCTCCGACAGAGCCTTGGCCCTCTCTATTCTGCCCCCCAGACCAGTATCCAGAAATTCTACTATTAAAATCCCTTTTTTGGTGCAATGCCCCGGACGCATGTAAGACTGTGTAATTCATTTAGGATGAGGAATGCAAGTACCTTAAATAAAAGAAACAGGCAGAAAGCAACAAGAGAGAGAGATTTGATGAATTATTTGTCCCTACTCTTAAAGATTGCGCTTAGTAAATACTTAGGCATTTCCTACTTAAAGTTCCAGTTACTATTATTTGTGGTTTTGATTTTTTTCCCAATCATTTGTCTACAGGCCATTGCAGCACCTACAAATGATTGGAAATGTTGAAACCATATAGCCAGTTCAACTAATCCCATTGAATTTCATTATTCTTATGCCTCCTGAGATAGCAAAATGAGGAAGGTTAATAAGTAATGGCCAAATTGTGGTCCAAGTTTGGACTATAAATACAACAATAAGAAGGATCTGGTCCAAAACTTAAGTTTTCACTCCAATTTATGTATTTGTGTTACACTTTCCTAAGAGCACAGAGGAAGCCAGAGGTTGCCAGAGCAAAGCTCGGGTGGCCTTAGTGTCTGCATTCAAAAACACATTGCAAAAAGCAGCACAGAAACAAAATGTACAACAAATATACAACCCAATATACAGCAAAGAGAGGTCAAAGCTGGTGCAAATCACCCCAATTCCAACCTTCTGCGGATGGATCTTCCAGTCTGAGGGCAAAGGGAAGTGGTCATGCATGTTCTTTCATAGCGGTACAATACCTATGTAGCCAAGGTGGCTTTTCAGAAATAAAAATTGAGCAACTCATCAATTAAATCAGAGATTATGCAAGAAAGGCTCCACTTTGGGCACATTTTCAGATCAAATGCCAGAATTTCAGTTCTGGGTAACTCATTTTAATGACAAAGCGAACTATGGGGAAAACAAATGGTCCAAGTGAATGAATTCTGGCTCCCTCCCCCTGTTACTGAAATCCCGATAATTTTTTGCTTTCCTTCTGCAACAGGAAGACGACTGCAGTGACAGAAATGAAATTGGAAAAGGAATGGCACTTATTTAATTATCTTCCAGACACAGAAGTGTGATTAAATCCGGTCCCTAGATCATGGCGTGTCTGAAGGCACGAAATAAGAGAGAAGCCAAAAACGGGATGGGGAGAGGCAAGCCGTAAATGCAAAGTAAATGCTAAAATGCCAGCCTAGCCCAGAAGTGATAGCGGATGAGAAAAAACACTGCAACCACATGGGGTTTTCTGCAGGCGCTAGGCTTGCAGGCCATAAAAAACACCAACTCACAGAGAAAATACCACAGGGGGAAAAAAAGGAAGAAAAAAAGTTATTTAATAACCAAAACCCCCTAAGAACCAGTAAGGAAATGTGTGTAAAAGCGTCTGACAGGAGGCAGGCGGGTCTCCAGTGCCCTGTTTTCAGATTATCGGAGCCGGTTCCCCCAGGCAGCAGGGCTCTCGGTTCCCAGGAATAAACCATAACATTTGGCATTAATGAGACAAATGCCTCCAGTTTGCAGTCAGTTAAAACTCATAACCATGGTGATAACGACCCGATTAGGAGTGCAGGAGAACATCCCTCCTGGCTCTTTAGCAGGGCCCAGTTCCTGCCGTACCAGTGGGTAGGATTTCCCTAGGAAACTGATTTTTTTTTGGCTGTGATAATTAAGCCAAGGGAAGGCTTTGCTAATGAAAGGGAAATATATTTCCGTGGAGATTTGGTTTCTGGCGTGCCTTTTCAAACGCACATAGTTGATATCCCTCACTGCGTGCCCATGCAGGGCTGGTGTGCTGTCTTGACTGGCCTCTTTGGGAAGACTTTTAAAAATATAAATTTGGCTTCCAAGATGGATAACGATGCGGACACAAAGGAGAGTGAGACAATGCCTCCAAACAGGCATCCGCATTCCGTTTTGTATAACCCAGCTTAATATTTTGAACATTTAAATAATGCTTCAGCAGCGACCTCGCTGTCCACACGTGGTGCTACCCATGGAGAAAGGGCTCTGGAGCGGCTGTTGCAGGCACAGAATGAGCAAAACCGAGCCCATGCATGCCATCTGTATAAGATTTTGAGCAAGGAGGTGACTCAGTTCCATTTGGAACAATAGCAAAGCTTTCCAAGAGCTCTGCATAGTCCCTTTGCTCTGTTATTACACTCTAAAAATAAGATTTATCCCCACTGAAATCAATGGACAGTTCCCAGAATGGAGACTGTGGGAAAAGAAATCCACCCCTCCCAAAAAAAAAGGAAGGAAAGGAGGGCCCTTTCTATACTTACATGCTAAAATAAGGGCTTGAATCCACTCACTAAAGGGAACAAGTCCAGGTTTCCTCCCTGAAGGAATCTGCTATCTCTCTTAACTAGCCTTGAGCAATGTGCGAGAGAGAAGTCCTCTTATGGAGAAATAATGGACTTTTAGTGAAGGGATAATAAAAGCTGAGTATTTTGTTGCAGTTTATATTTAGATACTTCTGCTTGCCTGGTCGTAGTCGCTTAAATGAATGCTAATATCACTTTCTCACAACTTTTATTGCCAGAAGAGACAGTGGAACAGCGAACAATAAATGAAACCTATATATTTTG
Source organism: Crypturellus tataupa (assembly GCA_034781795.1). NCBI lineage: Eukaryota > Metazoa > Chordata > Aves > Tinamiformes > Tinamidae > Crypturellus > Crypturellus tataupa. Next base: position 701,398 of record JAWLRI010000833.1, read on the forward strand.
GTTAAAAGATCACATTAGAAACAAAGAGGACAGTGCAGATGCAAATTAAAATAATATTTCATGTGCATAAACAACTCAAGGTACCTGCAAAAAGCAAAAGCAAGGCAGCCCACTAAAGCAAAGGCCCTACAGCAGTCCTCCATCCTTTTCCATGTGTAATTCCTTGCCTTATAATGGACAAAAAGCTAGGACACAAAACTAAATCTTAGGGCACATTTAGCCCAGCTGCAACATCCCAGCTCTTCACAGCCCATGTAAGGACTTCCCAAGAGGATTCAATATGAGATTTATATCTTCACGCCTTGGTTTTAAATACACTGTCCTTTGCTGCTGGGATTTGTCACTGCTTCCCCCTCACTTGCAAGAAGACAGCACGATTTGGCCATATATAAGAATCACGGTCAGTATTAGTCACTATAATACTGTAGCTGAGCAGAAAATCATTTTCTGAGGTTAGGAATGGGTGAATAAGAATGCAAAGACAAAATCTTCCTTTTTTGTGTGTGAAAGGCACCGAGGAAGAAAAAAAGGAGGTCTAGAATAAGCAGTATCTTTGATTAATTTGGAAGTATTTTGCCTTTACTGTGCTTATCTTAAAAATATATTTTTAAGAGAAATAAAAATGTGTTAAAAACATTTTATATTAGATTACTTGATAAAAAGCTCCCCTGTACGCACATAGAGGAGCAGAAGGAACAATTCCTGTTCCTGAAAATTTCAGTACTAAATGTTAATGCTAGGACTTAAAACAGGAATACCATAAAAAGGACGGAAGTCATTTAAGTTCAAAAAAGAAAAAAAAAAAGACAAAAGGAATGGAAGTGATAGGACCAGAAGTTAATTAAGATCTGGATTTTCCAGGGAGAACCTATCTAGGATTGAACCTTTCCCCTGCAGTGTAAAACTTAGCTGTTATCTCTTCTGTATCATCTCATAAAATTTACGAGTTGAAGATATCCCCAGATCTTGTAAGGGACAGGAAGAACATCTGAGATGCAAATATGATTTATAATCATGCTGTAGTAAAGCACAGCATCATGCACCATGCCTGGCTCCAGATTATACAATTATAACAGCAGATAAACCAACAGGAGTGGGAAACTTGTCCCAAGAGGGACAGGATTCAGAAATCAAATCTCTGGCATTTATTTATTAAACAAGACTTGTGTGTTGCTTGCCAAATAATTTTGACAATGTTTTCCAAGTCTTTCAAGTGAGCTAAAGGACCCAACTCCATAAGTAAGCTTGAAGAGCAAGGCTGCGGGGAAAGCCAGCACAACAAACTACTGTCTTCCCTGAGTCTAAACTTCATCCAGACACAAAGATTCATGCAGTTCAAGACAGGAATTGCCACTGTGAACACAACAGTATATTTTTTAATCATTTGTTACACATATAACTAAAAATGACCCATCTTCTGATGTCAAATACTCACAGTCTATAGTGTGTGGAGCTGTTTTTAGTGAATGAGAACCAAGTAGGAGTTAAGATACCCCTAAAAGTGCAGTTTTCTACCCAGAACCAAACTTGTAACGAGCAAAACACACACACACAAAAAGTCGTAGAGGAAAAGTGAGCAAATCTGCTTGTCCCAAACTGCATATCACGTTAGGAGGTAAAAAGGAAACTTAAAATCAGAGTCTAGCAACTTACGGAATACAAGTAAAAGTGGATTCACAAGTTAAATTTGACTAAATAATCAGAATTCCCATAATCCAATAAGTCCTATCAGATAGGCTGACAGGGCTTTGTTTACCAGTCCATACTTGAATCTGCCATATTATGGATCTTATATTAAGGTGTTTTTCCTTTTATTCTTCCCCCTCCCAAAAATAACAAAACAAAACAAATATAAGATAGAGTCTTGTACAAATGTTCGCTGTAATCACTTTTTTCTGGACCTGATATAAGACAACATCCATGGCAAAGGATGATGTAACATAAAGACAAGTGCATTTCTTCAACCAAAGAAACGGAGAGAGCTGAAGTGCTGCTACTAGCACAAGGTTCTGGAAAGAGAGAAACTCCACTGCAGATTTCTTCTAGCGAGTTTTTATCTATTAGACCTTGCCCGAGGAACATAATTCTCCTTTCTAAGCTATTATTCTATCATAATAGTATATGACTTTTTTATATTGTAGAGTATCTTAATTAACTTTCCTTATTGTCCTTATAGCATTGTGCGCCCCAGATGACGTGGAGGTTAACAGGAGAGGTGCCTTGATCCTTCATCTCCTCATGCTCCTGTTTCCATCATAAATATATCAACTCCTCTGCACAAGATTATTTTTAAGAGATTACTCTTTATGGCCAAATGGAGACGTATGGAGCTACCTTTACTGTCACAAAGTAAATCTGACTGAGGGGAGTTGCAAAAATGACAGCATGAAACCTCCCTATAGAGACACTATAGGGATCAGTCACCACTACAGAAAGTGTCCTGGATGAATGCAGAGATCCTTCCTAACCCCCTGATCCTGCATATATTGCTGTTATAAGCATCGTTTTATGAGTTATATCACAGTAATGCTATAACTGGAAATGTAAATTCTGCTGAATGAAGTAGTACATGAGTCCTGTGGGCAGAAATAACAGGACAGCAGTCTCTTAACGCCCAGTTACTTGCTTTTAAGGGATTTAAGCATGAAGGCTATTTTCAAGGATGTTTTGCTGCTCTAATTTAATGGAATGGAGATTAATTATAATGTATAACAGCAAAACCCATGAAAATGTATGAAGGATATAACTTCTATATGGAAAAGTATTACAAATGGCTCAAAGGGCTATTACTGTTTTCTTAGCTTATTGCTGAGCATCACCCTGGGGTCTCCTTTCCGCGCTGCCCTTTGCGCTCACGCGTGTTCCTGGTACGTGTTTATCCCTTCTTCCTTACAGTTCAGAGCTAGGAAAATGTTCTCCTAATTTTGTGCTCCTGGGGTGACATTTTTGGACCTGCTCACATTCTGTGGCCATCAATTAGAATAGCAGACACCAAGACCACTGAAATACCCACTCCTCAGTCCAGGCACAGACAGGGGCATGGCCAGAATAAAGACTCAATTAAAATAAGAATGGCTCAGATCGGTGTGGAAGTGCTCTGCTGTAGCTGCATTGCCCAATGCACTCTCAGGTGCTTTCCCAATATTAAAGCCTTCCTCCCTCCCCGGGGTTGGTTTACCTTGGCTCTACGTCAGAAGGGAAGAAAAATTAAAACACATCATGAAACATTGTTTGGACAACTGTGATGGCAAGGGTTGTGTAAAGGATGCTGAAGACCCTGGTTTATACATGTATATTTTTAGCCTGAATAGGGTTTGGATTTTTTGTTTCGATTCCTCCTTCTCCTAAGTAATCTACATAATCAATATCAAAACAAATCTTCAATTTGTTATGGTCTATCATGTCTTACAGGCTCTCCTGAGGTTGCTCTTTCTTTCTTGAAGAATGCGGACTATTTATACAGCCCTTTTCCACGCGCTGCACCCAAGTATCTCTATTATGTGCTATTTTGTGGCTCTGAAAGCATTTCCTGCTGCGCTGCCAACCAGCTAGAGAGGGTATAACTTCTTGCACTCATTACTCCACTCTGCTGAAAATATAATGAGATGGTTATCCTGCTAAAGCGCATCCTTCTCCAGGTGCTGTGATGTATTATGGCAATTATGCAGCTGAGCCTGCATTTGGTGACCGTTTGGTAAAACACATTGTTGCATTAACTTGCTGGGACTTTCCCCCCATTCCCTCTCACTCTTTGGAATATTGAGGACCAGGTTCCATGGTCTCTGCGCCTCCTGGTGTGGTTCAACCAGCCCCAAAGGGCACGACAACCACAGTCCGATCTCAACGATCCAGTTACCTGCCCCAAATGTGAATTTGAATCCGTCTGAGATCACTGAAAGACTCAGGGCTAGGAAAGATTCCAGAGTGTTCAAGTTAGATGCCTAACGCCAGGTCCCAGGTGCTTGGGGAAGATTAGGTAATAATCCAAAATTAAGCCTCAAAATCCCTACCTAGCCTTATAAACAGCTGAGCTGATTTTGTGAAGCTTCCAATACCTACAGAGATTTTCAAGGTCACTTGCAAAAGTACCTAGTTTTTCAGCTCTCCCCCAAATTTTGTGGAGTTTATTATATGAAGATAAAAGATCTGGGAGCACAAATACACACCTTTCCTGAAAATCCTAATTTTTGACTACTCCTTTCTACAAATATCAGAGTTGAGCACTATGTGGAGTCCGCCTTAGCTTCCAAGCTGGTGAGGGACTTGCAAATTCATCATGGACCTGAAAAATGCTTGTTCTTGGAGAACTAAACTGTGGTTTGGCTTGAGGAGCTCAAATAATGCATCATGGGGGAGAAGCACATTCCCGAGGAGCACCAATACTTCTGCCTTTCAGGTGTCTATCACATTTCATTATTCTATATAATCACTTGCTACCTGAGTCACAAATATCCGATACGCCAAGTATCTTTCCAAATCATTATTTCTAAATGTGATTTTTCAATTTAAAGCTCATTTTGAGCATGAGTTTCTGAGCATCCTGTGTTTTGGTGGTTTGCAAAGTTTGCAATCCCATGTACAGACCAAAATAGGAAGAAAAGGGATAGATAGGATAAAAAGGATTCCAGAGCTTCAAAAATTTGCCTGGTTATGCAAAACTGTGGAAATTATCTGTACCTACAATCTGATGAAAAAAAAAAAAACCTGACAAAGTTTTCAGGCTTTTTGATTATTTGAATTTGCAGAAAAACACGTTCAAGCATAATGTATGAAAGAACAACAAAAAAAAAAATAAGATGCAAGCCAGTTTTCTCAGCCCAAACAAACCATTGGTCTGGGTTTCAGTCTGAATTCAGAGCAAGAAGCTAATTTCATCACACACAAGCTCCCTTGCTATGAGTCATTCATGGGTTAATTGCAGCTAATCAGATACATTTATCATGACAATAGATATTCTTATGGACTATTTGTAATCTAAAGTTTTCAAAGGCAGTGAAAGTGCTTAAATCTCTCATGAGAAAAAAGAAAAAAAGACAAGAAAGAAAGAGCTGGGGAGGAGAAAAAAAACAACCCAAATTGCACAATAAAATTTAATTGAAATCAGAGGACAGATTCTCAAGGATGCTTATTCATTCCCACTCAGATGGAATAAATGGGTTGTAAGCTGGCTGTGAATTGCTGGTGGAAATTTGATTTATGCATCTGTTTTCCTGTTGCCTCCTGTTCTTTGCTGCACGGGAGGTATCCTGTAGCTGTTGCACCTCAAATAGTGCTGAGACTGCGTTAACCTGCCCGAGGTTCCTGCAGTGTTTTCCCTTGCAAGAAGATCTATTCCAGCATGGGGGTGAATACCCTCCAAAATATGACTGTGGTAATGTCTGCTCTATTAAACATACAATAACAGTTTTCCAGAAGCCTAACATAACTGTGTTTCTCCCTTTGTGGGATATATTGAGCTGCAATATTCAATAATATTCCATCTACGGTGCCACCAATGCATTTCTTATCTGCTCTGCACGATAATTTGAACTGCAGTCAAGCAATGACTAGTGCATCCTCGTGATTTTTAACCATCTGTCCCCAACAGCTCTGTGTTGTTCTCCGTATAAAGCTTCCTGAGTGCAAACCAAAGCCTGCAAGAGCAATCCAGCTGCCTCCAGAAAGTCGGAGTAACAGACAGGAAAATACAGCCAGTACAAGAGGGAAAAACGCTCCCTGACTTGACTCATCTCCCACTTCCATGAATTTGGAGGATTTTACGGGTAAAAGGAGCACGCACGTCCTCCTCCCGACGCAGCAGGATTGCTGCCATCCCCACGGGCTCCCAGGGAGAAATGTTCACAGGAGAAAAAGCAGTTTTCAAAGCAGGTTTGCAAGCGAAGGCGATGTTGGATCTGCAGTATTTCAATCGCAACAGGATGTATATTCACATTAATGTATATGCAGATGCGCTCAGCCCTCGGGCTCTGGCAGGCTGCCAGGAGGCCCTGGAGGTTGCACACTGTTGATTCAGCACGTGAACCCACTGCTTGCATTAACATGCATGCATTAAAATAATATTGGAATAATGCGCGGATGGGGGAGCTTTATGCAAGGTAAATATTGATACAGGGCTCTAGGTAGATCCTGGATCATCTGATTTCCAGTTGGAAAATGATGCGGTTTGTTGGGGTTTTCCCCCCTCTCTTTGTGTGGAATATATTGTCAATATAATAAATGACCAATTGTGAGGCCTCAGGCAGCTGTGCTCATATTGTTTTTAAGGATAATTACGTCATAGATGACAAACTTGACTTCACTCATCATATATGTCTCTTCTGCTCCTTTTCCCTTGTCACACATGAGCATTCCTGGGAAAGCAGATGTTGGTCTCCCCAGATAATGTCTTTAAAGCCTTTCCCATTCAACGTGCTTTTCCATTTCCTTCTATGTGTATTCTCAGAAGGCTAGTTGGGTTTTACCTGGTAAGAAGCTAGCTTATCTATTTAAGTTATATGAAATGATATCAAAAATTTCTTTTCTGAATCATAAGCACCAATGTCAGTGAGGTGAAGTCCACTACATGACAAAAAGTCATCCAACACAGACCTAAAATTGGCTAACATAAAAGGAAGGAAAAAAAAAAAACACCTACTAAAAAGATAAAAATCCTTTTACTATTTTGCTTCTCAATAAAGTGAAGTTACAGGTATATGCAAGTGATATTTTAAGACAAAGAATTTCTGTCTGAGTCACAGAGAGGGAAAAGTACCAAATACTACATAGGTGATGCGCGTGATTTCTCCCCCAGCTTAATGAGTGTTAATGAATGTTGTCTCTAATAGGCAATGCCCCACAAATGCGTCAAGACTGCTCCTACCAGGAGATGGGAGATGGCTCCAAGTACGGAGAACCAAATGCTCCAAAACCTCCCCCAAATAGGAGAAATTAATTCATTACCATTTCAATTAGAGGAGAGCATTGGACTAAAACTGCAAAATACCACCATGAAGTGCAAGGGAAAACACAGGGTGGAACAGCTATAAACGCTGTTGTTGGGGTCATACTTAAAGGAAATTACTTCACTGCTGAAACCCTTTGAGAAAGGCCATCTGCACCATTCAAATTACATATTGCTCATCAAGAATAATATCATTAGGGCGTTAGGCTGTTTTCAGGGCAAGCAAAAACTCACTCATTAACTGTACTCATCCCATGGAGAAAATTTTAGCTTTTTACCCATGGAGAAAATTCCAGGACAAAGGTAATCATTTTCCCTATTCAATCCCTTCTTTCCCTTTAGCACTTGACCCACCCTCGGCGCCCGCGCTGGTGCCTCCCGCGATGTTCCCGGTGGCTTCTCCCTACCTTTATGGCAGTGGAGGCGATCTGGATGTGGTGCAGGCGGCGCAGGGTGCTGTCGCGGTCGATGAAGTAGGAGGCGGCCAGCTGGTGCAGGGTCTCAAGCGTCACCGCGGAGCCGTTGGTGCCGGCGTCGCCGCCCTCCGCGCGCCTGCTCAGCTTCCGTTTGTCCACAAAAATCGTGAGCGACTCCTCGCCTGCAGCGGGGCACCAAACACAGCTCTGCTGCGGACGGCGCGGCCAGGAAAAGCGGCCTCCCACACCGCGTTGTAAACCAGAAATGCCCCAATACATCTCCTCCACCTGCTCCTCTCTGCCCATACCATAGAGTTGTTACGTATATATTAAATATTAAATGTAAATTATGTGTAAAAGTGTATTTGCATCCAAGATCGCACAATACATCCTCTTTTTGGCATTTAATATTAGCATTAAAGGAAATAAACCAATATAATACTTGAGACTTTTCCTATTTTTCTTCCCGTTCATTTCTTTCATTTAAAATACATATTTTTTAACTTCTGGCCTCAGAAGTTAAAACCTTTATAAACAAGTTCTGATAATACTTTTTAGTCAATCCATCAATGATAAGAACACTGAAACCTGATGTAATGCATCAATTATACCAAATTTCTATAAGCAACACATAATAACTATCTTTGTCAGTATTCTGTAAAGAAAATGAAAGACAAATAGCACTTTCCCAGCTTCCAAAAGGGTGTTGTTTTTCCAAAAGCAAAGGAAAGCTCCTGCATCTTGCCTTAAATCTCTAGAAAATTAAATTCCCATCAGATTATTAAAAACAGTGCAAAAGAAAATTGCCTTTCATAAATTCACCTCAGGAATCATAGAGCAGTATCATTAAGCCTCTATTCCATCAGCTGGACGTCCGCTCCGTAGGACACTCCCACATTTCTGGGATGGAAGCTGTCCCGTTACGCTTGGAATTGCCACTTGCACTCGTTGCATTGCTCACCCATGTGCTCCCGAGTGATCCAGCTCACTGTAATCCATGGACATTGCCATGTTGGATAACCCCTTCCAGATCCACACAGGCAAAATCCCCATTATTCATCTACCCCACCAGGATGGTCACGTCTTCCCAGGAAGGGACAGCAGCTGTCCAGGACATGGTCATTCTCATTGGAGTCTACCTCCGTGCTCTCCACTGCATTTACGCCTCTTCTCCTGGGTTTTCCCTAGAGGAGTGGATGTTCTTCAGTGTGCATGTGTTCTTCCAAGCAGGAATTAACTGCCCAAGCTCCAAAGAGCCAGGAATTAAAGCAGGTTGCAGAAGGAACAGGATGTCCCCAGCGCTGTGCGGCACAGATTGGCATTTTAAAGAATTGTTGCCCAAACCAACCAGGTTCTCTTGGCAGGAGGGGCACGAGACAAGCAAAATCAAATGGTTTGTCCCATGGTGGCTCGTCCTGCAGGTTGGAAGAGCCACTGTGGGACAAACCATTCGATTTTGCTAACTCCTTGCTGGCATCCTCACGCCCCATGGTTATATCAGTGCAATGAGGTACGGTGGGAAAATAATTTCTTTCCAAAGGCTTCTTCCAGATTCTGGGAGTATTTAACCTCTCAGAGCTCATTTAGCACTTGCTATGAAAAGGATTAAAGTAGATTAAAAGAAAAAAAGAAGAAAACTCTACCATGGTTGAGTGCTTGGGCTTTACTGTCCTGTTGCAGCACTGTGAGAAAAGGGTCTGGAGGGTGACATTAATGACTCATCTCTAACTGGAGGAAGATGGTATGAATTTGGAATTGATTTAGGAAAAAATGAAATCCATGCCAAAAGACTTTGTGTCTTTTGATATAAGGATTTTTGTTTTTTAAACCCAGACCGACCCAGTTGGTCTGCAATCATGGAATTGCCTGATAAAACGCTCAAGCACAAGACAAAAATAAATCTGATTTAACAGATGACTCAAGGTTATGAGTTTAAGGAACTGCAAAGAGTTAATGAGAGTAAAGGCTAAAACGCACCTGTGTTTCAGCACCGGGTCTGCCCAGCTGCGCTTGCTGCAGTCTCCAAAAGCAGCGTTTTCCCGCTGCTTCCCCACATTCCAGAGCCAGCTTGCTTCCCTCTCGGGGTGAGAGAGATGGCCCAAAAACCGTGTTGCTGCACACAGAACAAGCCCACGTAGTCCCATAATTGGCTCAAGATATTAGCGGACGCTGCTTTATTGTCGTGTCGCTGCTGCCGTCCGCGGATCCCCATCAGGGCAGGACATTCCTGCTCTACATTGACCTTGGCGCTATATAAACTAATGTCCCTGCACACCCCAGCGTACGCGAGCGAGCTGCCAACCTAGCCTATATATCCAGCTCTTTGCAGAGGCTTCTAAGAACCCATTTTCCAGTGTTTGCACTTGCAAATGAGCCTCCTTGGTTGAGGAAAAATATTCCACGTGCCGCCTTGCAGAACATAAAAGCACAAAACAAAGTGGGCGTAGAGGAGTTAACCTAGGCACATAACCCATCTGTGGCAGTTCAGCTCCGAGACTTCTGCACAACAGCTCCGAAATGGCACTCAGGAGTCAGCAGTTAATGTTGTGTGTCTTCTAAGAATATCTTCAGGAATGATTTAAATAAGGAATGCAAATAGCCGTTGTCAGCATGGCAGAATTAGAATAATGCGATAACAAATGTAACTAAATATAAACGTCTATTGAAGAAGTAAGTGGCTTCTGTTACACATAACGCTAAATATTCATCTGATTTAAATACTTGGTGCTATTTTCTGCCTCAGTTATTGAGAGCCATCTCTCTGGTATCCACATCTTTGTGATGATGGAGGGATCACACACCTTGATGCTTTGAATGTTCGTATGTTAGTGATAGGAAAATGCCATGATCCAAGCAATTCCCGTCCAAGTATCACTGCATCCTAGCCTTAACTTATATACTTATACTTGCTGAGGCTGTGCACCTCCAACATGTGCTTGAGTTTGGGAAGATGATGAAGTCCTGGTGATGCATTCTGAGATACTGTGAGTGATACTTGGATTTAGTGATACTTGATCACTTGATCACTGATTGATTTAGTGATACAAGCTAAGGCTACGCCAGATATGGCACCATTTCTGTGGCCCGACTGCATAATAGGGAATGTTTATTCCACACATCATCTTTTTTTAGGAGGATTTGAGATTTTCCTTCATTGAGCCAATAGGAGAGGAAAGAAATACCCTCTCTATACATATCCATTTTTATATCTATATATATTTTCTGGCAATTCAAATATCTTTGGAGAGTTTGCAAGTGCAACGGTAAATTAAGTTCCTTTCTCACATGAGTCATTTCAGTCGGGATCCTCCCCCCCAGCAAGACATCTCAGAGGGAGCAGAGGGCAGAGCTGCAGTTACGGTAAATAACCATAAACCCCGCAAGTTCATCGAGATCCGCTCGTTTCCATAGGCTGAGAATTCCCCCGCTCATTTACGCAGGCAGACGGACACGCTGCTCCAGAGGAATAGCAATGAACAAGGAAAAACAGACCCTCTTTACCCAATGCATGGATTAGTAAAGGTGCAAAATCCAACACGACTGCAGTAGCGTGTGGAAAGGAGAATGATGGCAAAGGGGGATTAAACTCCATGTCCGTTAGGACTGTAGAGATAAAACTACCTTTCTTTTGCTTCTCAAAGCCTGCAACATCATCAAAGCAATATTCCTGATGCAGAAGGACGACCGATGACACTCTGGTAATGATGCTTTGAGCCACAAGGACTTACAACGAGAGCCAAATAAATGCATCTCAAATGCCTGAGACCACCAGCCGGTCCATTGCCATCGACTTGCACAAATTTAGTCACAAACCTCGCAAAACCTTCATAAAAACTGACTTCTAGATGGCTGCTGTGTTACTTTTAGGCTCTATTATCTCCATCTTGAAAATTATTCAGGATCTAATTGCCTTAAATATTATTTTGAAACTTGGGCTTTCATTTCATCAAAGAAAGAGGGAGAAAATGTATAAATGCAGGGATAAAAAAGGAATATAAGCAATATTCCACCCTGCGTTCATCTATAGGCAACCCAGAACTGCCCGCTATGGCCATGGTTGACTTTGCTTCCGGACACCAGTGGACAGACCCGCGGTGAGAAATGGAAGCCAGGATAAATGCCATTTCCCGTTATCTTGGCGCAACATGAAAAATTGTGCAGCTTCCCTTGGTTCGCGTTTTAGAATGCCCTTGAGGAGAATATTTTTCTGTTTCTGAATAAAGACTTGGTAACGTTTTACAGATAACCATGTGCAAGGGTTCCCTTTACGGTCAAAAAGGGACATTTGTGAAATCCAAATGGCCGCAGAGGTACACAAATCTTAACCACAAGGTCGTTCGTTTGCCAAGCTTTCCTTTATGCCCATGCATATAGATGATTTGGGATTTATTAAACAACAGAATTATATACACTCAGTTTTGCTCTTTGGCTTTTAAGAAGCTGCATGAGCAATGTGGCTTTCGGATGAATGATAGTTGCAATTAAAGGAAAAGTATGAATGCGTTACTGAAAGAAAAAATGTAATTACACATTAATTAAGCGTGGACAAGCATCTCTGGGAACCTCTGTTCAGCAGAGCCCAGAAATGAAAACCAACCCAAGCCCACAGGAAAGCACAGAGATATCAGCACCCCCAGGAGACCATCCTAGAATTTACTAATTCCCCGTAATTATGTTAGTAGATCTGTTTTTTCAGCCTCAATCCAAAGATGATGGGATACAGAAGATATACCTAACATCTCACCTAAAAATTGATGCCAGGGACTTAAAATTCACCAAAATTTCAGCTCCAAAATGGATTTTGGACTAGGTATTTTAGCACTGAAATACATGTTATGGGATAGTTAATAACTACCTGAATGCTATTTTTACTATAATCCTTGCAGTGGCATCTATGTCAGAGAAAAATCTTTAAATATTATGTTTACTAATTTAATAAACATTTCTCTCCTGCAGCCAGGCATGTTCTTCAGCTGTGTTGAGTGTTGCACACACTAGAAAAGATATTGTTACTGTTGTAAAAAAAGGTTTCCTCTTTCTCTATGAGGAAATATACTGATCAATCAAAGAAATTCTGTAAATTTTCTTCCAAATTGCTGGTCAGCACATTGTAATATGTGCTTAAAATTTTCCAGGTCACACATTTGCTGTGGCAGTGCTATTTCCCCAGATTAATGTGTTGTTCTTTAAAATAACTCCAGGAATACTGAAATCCTCCCTGCTTCCAGACAGGTCTTTTCTGCGAGGGAGATGCTGGGAGCCATCTAAGTCGTTACAGAACTCAAGTTAGCAGCCAAAAGCGAAAAGGATGGCTGTCATTTCCTTAATATACGAGTGGAATTTGGGTAGGAAATGTATTAAAGAAACCCATTCCTCAGGTGACTAAAGCCTTTTGACAGGACTGTCCTCCTGGATGGATCCTCAATCACGAGAATTGGCTTTAACATAATCGCCCGCCGAGGGATAAAAACTGCATTTCTAAAATGTCAGCCCAGCTCCCAGCGCCTGGATGGGCCATCACAGGGGCTGATTATCTTCCATCCAAGTAGGTTATGCTCCAGCTTGAACATCAGGCCTTGCCAGGGGATTTCTCCAACCTATTCTGGAACTGGATTCCACCTAGGCACCAGGCTGCCCTTTCCAAAACGATCTGTGGGAATTCGGGGATGTAGCTGCCACTAAGCCGGGAGGAACTTTATGGCAAGCTGCTCCAAGCAAAATAAAGAAGAAAAAAAGGGGGTGACAATTTTGATATCTCCCAGCAACTGGAGTAATTTAAGCCAAGAGACTTCCAGGGGAATGATCATCCATACTAGGAACTTGGGCATTGGCCTTCCTCAACCTTTTTGACCCTAGAAGTGTTTGGGCAGAATCAACAAGGCCAATTTTAGGCAGCAAAGAAGGAATGTGAGATATTGTAGATAAAATCTGTACGTAGCTTGCAAGGTCCAGCCCTAGAAGAGCAGCTTGGCCTGGCTGCTCAGAGGACAGGACCTGGGGACACCAGGGACACCAAGGACCTGCTCCCGCCTCCGTCCTGCCCAGCGTTGCGGAGCGCTCCCTACCTCCCAGGGTGGCCGAGAGGAGGAAGTGCGTCCCATACTTCTTGATGAGGTTCTCGGTGATCTGCTGCAGCGTCGGGCGCCGCCCGAGGAGCCGGATGTTACGGAAGAACTCAGGGGCCAGCGGCAGCGGCGAGCCGAGGAAATTCCTCCTCTCCACGGCGAGGTTGTTCACTTTCCAGCGGCCAAACTCTCTGCAAAGCAAAGAGAATCTCACTCAGAAATGCGTCATCCACACAAGTTTACAGTTTTTAAATTGCAAACTACACTGCTTTGCTGATTAACTGGGGGCAATGCATTATAACTGGGGGCAATGCATTACAAGGAGCCTTGGTGGTGATACTCCATCACGTGCTGCTTCATCTGAACAGTTCAGAAAGACCCATCACACCAAATTTGCCTCTGCTATTGTATTTCTAAGGTTTTTTGTGCTTCTGGCTCCCTTTCAATGAGTTACACTCAGGGTAGATCCAATTCCCAGGAGGAGACAACTTTCCTGCAGTAGGAGGGACATAGCTGAATTCAAAGACGCATCACCCTTCCCCTCGCCAAAATAAATCAATGGCAGCAAGGAAAGCAAACAAGTCAATTACACAGTAATAAACACATCTTTTATTCATTTACGTGCCAATTAAGAGAGCAGATAGAGTTATTAGCAGAAGGACTCGTTGCCCTCAAAATCTAGCTGAGATGCTGCGTTGGCTGCCCAGCATCTGCAGCGGGTTGTCTTTTGCAAAGAGCATAAAAAGTACAAGAATTATCACAGAAAAAAAAAAAAAAAGTTTGTTGCTTTTCTGGTGTTTAATGCAATTTTCCACTCAAGAGCATGGGACCAATTAGATCTCTCCAGTTTCTAAAGATCACTGCACATCCTCAGTGCTCCTGCACCAGCCTTTGGAAATTGCTATTTCACGTGAATTTGGTATCTTTTCAACTTATATAAGGATTTCTTCTAAAAAACAACACATAAGAAACTATAAAACTGGTAACCATTTCCTTCAAAATTTATTGGAAGTACTAAACATTACTGAAAAATGAGAAGTAAAAGGAAAAAAAATGTTTTTTCTCTATAAAATAAGCACAGGTATTGGTTAGGCACATTAACAAGAATAAAACAGGTACTTAATACTATGAATTTATCTGCACTGTCCTTTTTCCAACTGTATTTTAGAATGAATGAAAGAAAAATGAGAAAAATATTTAAAAAAACTCTGTGCCTTCTTAACATATTTGAGCTTTTGTTTTCATTTTGTTATACGAAAAAATAAACCTCAATTACAGAGTCTGAGCAGACCACCAATATAAAGTCACTTTGATGGCAAGATAAAGATATACTCTATAATGGAAAGAGTTTATATAAAATACATTCCATACCTTGATATCTTGGGCTTTTTTCCTGCTCAACTTCCTGTGTGACTAATTGTCTATATCAAGGCTGAAGTTCAAACCCAAGGATAATAAAAGCAAAGTAGAAAATTAGCTTTCATGAGAATTTCAACAGCCTTCATTTGATTTCTTTTTTCAGAACTCTTTAGGACGGAGGGGACCACAGTGACCCGTTCATCTCTCCTCCTTTCAACGCGGTCAATACAATAGCACCGAACGGCTCTTTCATCTGTGTCAGCAACTTTGGGACTGAAGAAGAAACTATCTATCTCAGAAAAATAACCCAGCTTGACTTAAACCGAAGAATTCACAGCGTTCCTCAGCCATGCCCTGCAGTCGGCTTTCTGGGTTAGCAGAATGTGTTTGATTTGCAGTGTGAACACGGCTGACTTCAGCTCCTCATGCACATGCAAAGGCAGATTAAAAGTTCCTCCAAATATTAGAGACTTTTGGAGTAATTACAATCTGTGAGTCACCCCTTAATCTTAGGGTAACAAAACTGATTGCCTTCTTGTGTATTTCTATGTGAACCATGGGTTTAGATTGTAAATCATTCTTGTAACTCTTCCCTAAGAGGTAACCACTTATTTTTTGTGATACCAGAAATTGGGGCCTCTATGCATAATGAGACCACCAAATTCAGCACCTCCTGCTCTGTTAAAAGTTCCCTGTTTACTCAAAACTGAGTTTTTCTATCACTATATGAAAATTCTTTGGTTTAATTAATATTGAGTTAGAGAACATTTCTGACAGTTTCTTTGATTCAAGGCTCATTAAGCCATATGTTATACTCTTTTGTAGAGGGGAAGTTGGATGATGTTTTGGGGTGTTCTTTTCTGCTTTGGAGCATGTAAATGGAAATAATTATTAGCACAGCAAGCAAACATTTTTTGAAATTCCCAGCTATTGAAAATGGTGCGGAATATAGGACTGTGCAGTTTTGCAACTGTGATGGAGGGAGCTGAAGCTTTTAATGACCGTGGTAATCAACTCTCCCCCTTTCCTCCTCTTTTCACATGTTTTAGAGCATTGAGGGATTAAGACTGGAAGCCTCTCAGGGAAATGAGTGGAAGCTTCATTTCTGCAGATGAGAGAAATTTGGGACAATCCAGAGTTAAGTGGTATGGCCACAAGGAGAACCGAGACCTTGTTGGGGACACAGGAGAAGTGACCAGCAGGAAACACAAGGAAAGATGTCCAGTTTTGGACATATGGTTACAACAAGCAGGGGGGTTTCTTCACACTGCTCCTAGTGAGTTGAGTGAGGAGCTGCGGTCTTCAAATTGTAGCTAATTTCTCTTCTTAAAAGACAGTAAAAACCATATCCTTATGTTCCTTTTGCATGTCATGCAACAATATATGCATATCTAACTATACAAATTCCCTTTCTCCTCTTGCTATCACCTTGAAAACCACAGTTTATTTTCTCCTATTCTGTTCTCCGCTCCCTTATGGCACAGTGAAGCCAAACTCTTATCTACTGCAGCCATTCTCCCTAACACAACCTTGCCAGGCCCCAAACAATATATATATGTATATATATTTGTACCAAATGCGGATTATTCTCCTTCAGAAACCCTGCTGATGCATTGCCAACCGCAGCCTAGCAGGCTGACACAGTTAAATGTTGTTCCCAGGAAATACCGGGATCCAAAGCCACCGGAGGACCATCCATCAGGAGAACGCCTCCACCAACCAGCACAGCATCAGCACTGGCTGCTGCTCAAGAAAACCATTTGCGCCCTGAATACAAACACTGCAGATATGAGAAGCTTATTTCCACCTCATCTTCCTCATCTTCCTCCACCCAAGAGCCAGGATCAGCAGCTATCATGGTGCTATCAAGAAGCTCCCTCTCTCCTCATATATAACAGAACGGTAGACCTGGAAGTCCTTCCAAAAACAAAACGTTTAAACCACAGTTCTTATTTCAAGGCTATTCCTTTCATTTGTTCCTCCTATTTCCTACTATCTGCTTTTTTATATTCTGACATTCAGAGTGATGCTCAATAACTTCATGACTCCCGACACCCAGTAGAACACTACACATTTTCTCCCCTGAAAGGAGTTTAAATTACACAAGGATCTGAAAGCAATTCCAGGGTAGTAGGCAAACAAGAGCTGTCAATTTCTCTTTTAGGTTTCAAGTCATTGCTTTTTTCCCTAATGTGTATAGAAATTTTACATTTTCTTCTACCACATTCATTTCAATACATTTTAAACCATAAGATACGGAGAGATATCAGAAAAAATCTACATAAAATGTAGAGTTGAAGCACATGAAAAAGAAATGCAGCATTAAGCATTCTACTTCAAGACTGCAGTGTGTAGAAGTATTGAAATAGCACAACTGACTGAGGTGAATTCATGCTTTTTTAGTCAACAATCCATCGCAAGGGAGTTAGTTAGGCAAACTTACTGCAATTAGCAACGTTGGGCCTTGTTATGAGTGACTTGGATGGTTCACAGAGTGGCATTAATGCCACTAAGCATGAATAAACCGTGGTGCTATGTAATTTCACATCAATTTTAATGCTACAGAAGCCTCCTGCATCCACATCCCTTACTGCCTTCCCGTGACACCGCTCCACTTTGGGCCGATGGAAAGTGGAATGCGCCAAACGGGCGGGAAAGGCAGGGAGATTTGGAAGGCAAAAAGACCAAGAAGCTGCAAATTAACCTGCTAGTAGAAGAGCTCAATGAGAGAACTAAATGGTGTTTTCTACCACCTACCTTCCTTAAATGCCTGGGAATTTCTTAAGGCTTGAGGTCTTAAGACCATAGCTTGAACAAGGGCAATGAGAAGACTCCCATATTGAGCACTGGAAGAAAATGGTCATCCAAATGCCAGGATAATTCCTCTCTCAGGAAAGGAGGAACCTGGTATGTGAAAGGTAGGATGGAAGATACCGATCTGCTTGGCCCCACCTCAGTCTTTGGTAAATGTCCATAAAAGCTGTTTTTGATATGCAAGATGAGGTAGGAGGAAATTTGGAAATGAGAAAGTAGTTAAGAAGCATTTGCTATCGAAATACATGGGGAATTCAATCTGTTTGACTATGAAAGACAAGGTCAAATGCTAACCGAGTATCCTGCTGAAAATATCCACCTAGGCACAGCCACATGTTAATAGAGAGAAAGATTACAGCATGGCTAAGATAACAACTCCCATTACTCAGGAACGGAACCTTGACCTGAAAATACAGGATGCATCCCATGCAGGTCCCTAAAAATGCATCAATCATCTCACTTATCCAGACCTACACATTAAAAAGTAAAATTTCAAGATAAAAAACACATATTCTCACATATTCTCTTTTGATGGAATCAAAAGTATTTCTGTTGCTAACCCTACCACCGTGGTCAGCTGTCATTTTCAATAACTAAAACAGAAGTAACTTTAAATGCATGTACATTTCCATATTGTTGGTATTATACTATTTTTCACTCTGAAAATGAAGCATTACTATCACTTTATTTTTAATCTTAATATAGCATTCCTTTGAAACTTCCCAGCAATATTTTTCTTTGTAAGCCTGTTTCATCTTATCAATTTCCCGGCATTTGAAATTCTCCTTCCAGAACTAGAATTCATTAGTACCGGCTTCACCATGTTCTTGCATTATGCATATGAAATATATAGAAATGCATGAATTAATTTTAATAAAAACTGTATAAATTCTATACCTACAATTAATTCAGATGTCTTTCCTTTCTTGACTACTTTTATTCAGGGTCAGTGAGAAGACTTTCTCACTGGAAATTCTCCTCTGTTCTGAGCACTGGAGCATTGACTACAGGAGAGAAAGATTTTATTTTGTCCATGTCTGATAGAAGTTTGACATCTGTAACAAATAAGATCCCCAAAATTCCTCCTCTGATGAGATCTGAGAGGGATTTTCTTTTCTCTGACTGCTTGCAGGGCTTTGTGGTGGCCTTTCATGTGCAGGTTGTGACGCTCTGCTGGTGGCCTCATACCTTAACCCTTGTTGCTTTGGAAGAGGCTCAGGCAATGCACAGCCACAGTATGAAAAAACGCAGTCTACGTGTAGCAGACTGCCAATTGCAAAAAATAAACAGTAAAAGAGTAATATATCAATGTTTCCTACACCCTCACACTCTGAAAACCAGTCTGAAAACATCCATCTAATCATGAGTCGTGTTTTGGAGTCCTAAGTAGCTGTCCATCCACATAATTACTAGGCGTCCAGGTCCCCTTTTGTTGTAACTGGTCTGCACTGTTCCGCTCTCCTGCGAGAGTTCAATATTGATTCATACTTTGGCATGTGTCCAACAGGGATAACAAGGCCCTTGATTTTCCACGTATCAGGAGAGATTACAATATTTTGTACCTGCCTTGCTCAGACCGGGCCCCGTGCAGCCTTGGCAAGCTCAAAACCTCCTCATTCTCCTGCTGACATCTGCCCATAGGAGGTGATTATTTCCAAACTGATCAGTTACATTTACAAAAGGTCTTAATTCTAATTTGGCCCAGATTTGTGGAATACTAGTGAAATTTGGAAATTTTCCTCAAATTTAAAATTCTCGCTTTTTCTCCTCCATTTATTTTCAAGTATGTTTTTGTCTAGAATTCAGTGTGATGGATTTAAATTCTGTAACGATGCTATCAAATTTATTTTCCTTATTTTCTACGGTGTTCAGATCATTCTCACTCCATTTCCCAGATCATTTTCAAAAGAGGTATTTATAATTAAACATTAACAAACCATTAAAATGAAAAGGTCTGCCTTATATGAGGGTTTTTTCCTGCAGTTGACTGTACCCAAACACAAGGTAATGACTCTGGAAGTTCATACAAAAAATGAAACTCGTAAGAGATCTCCCTCAGGAGAGTCTTTATGGATTTGACCTTGTCTTAGTCCTGCAAGATCAACGGGAAAATCAGATTCTTCTCATTTATGCTCTTGCCTTGATTAAAATAAAAGGCACAGGCAGTTGAATGGGTGGAAGCGTGTGAGGCAACACAAGAAAAATAGTTTTTGAAGACAGGATCAGCATTAAGAGACTGCTGGAGAAAATAAAGCATAATAGAGGGTTCATTGATTAGGGTTGATGGACACTCCACAATGAATCCCAGGGGAGCACAGCCTGTTCCAATTTATCATCGATATGTGATACAATTCAGAGCCTCCAAGTGCTTGAAACGTCGCTTCTTTTATCACTATTTTTAACATTTGTGTTTGAGAACTACAAAATCAATCTGTTGAACTGTGCGTTACACAGAGCTAATAGAGAGGCACGGAGGTAAAAACAAACTCTGCAGGAAATAATTTAAAGCGGAGCATGCTTCTTATCCACATCATTTTGTGTCTGGAAAACTGAAGCATGGCTAGAATTAAAGTTCATCCATACAGAGCGCCATGAGAAGACATGACCTCGTTCTGTCCCATACTTGGGGCAGACCGAAAGGCTTTATAGCCAGGTTAGTGCAGCAGAGAACATAAGCTCTTAAATCCTTTGAATTTTTTAATTTCTTTTTTCTTCTGTTATTTTTTTTCTGGAACATTGCTGCTGCTCACTCTCAGCTTAGGCTCAGTGTTAGGTAGACAGCAAGATCTGCTCTGCACAAACCAAGGCTGATGTTGCTCCTGCTGCCCCAAGCAAGGACAAGACTGCAGAGGATTGGCAGAGAGCAATGGGATAGCAGAGACATCAAATTCTCCAACCTAGCCTGATCCCAAGCCTTATCTACCAGGCTACATCATTCCAGAATCGCTACTTCCAATAAGAACACCATATACACTTAAACAACCTTCTATAAAGTAGCTTTTCTGGCTCATTTCCTAAACAATTTGTAAGTACAGCCTTCCAAATAAGACTTTCTGTCTCCCATTTGCTTTGACATCACTACCAGAATACATCCCACAGCTACTCTTAGGGCACCAACAGATGACTGAGTTACTTAACACACACTTGTGCGTATAAAAGCTTTTTTTCTCTCCTACCAGCAGTTTTCTATCAACAGTTATATTAGTTCCAAACTAAATTTGGTACTTTGCTTTATTAAAAATGGTCCTGGTGCTACTCTTCCTTCCAGTGGCATCAATTGGAAGCATCTCCACAAGACCAGCACAAAACCCCATCAACAGTAACTTAACAGAGACCCAGGCCAACCACCTTGCCAGCACTGATGCAGATTACAGAGGTATTAGTCTGAATCTTTTGATGTTCTTAACTACATGCAAGCATTAAAGGAGAGCTGAGATTGTGCTGGCCTTAGATAAACAGATTTTTCTTTCCAGGAGTCTATTTAAGGCTTAGCTGTTTAACTATCTGTTGCATTTTACCTCTTAAATGAGGTGGATATAGAGATTATCAAGTTTAGAAGCCAAACTTCCAGTAGTATCATAGTTTCCAGGACTCCAAGACTTTGATAAAGCCATTTATCTCCCTTTGCAATGCATCTTACAACACAAACATCAGATTTTATATGCAACTAAATCTATTCAGAAGCTCAGACTCTATTAAAAATGCTAGAGGAGATGTGTAATCTCTATACAGTCTATGTTTCTCATGAACTCAGAGATTGCAATGTATTAAATATATCCCAGTATTTTACATGTGATAATACCCATTGCATAAAGGGACAGAGGTGAGAGGATAAATTAAGTAATCTATATTGCAGTTGCAAATGATGCCAGTGCATTGCTGCAAATCTGCAGAGGTCCGTGAGGGCCTACAAACTTTTGCTTATCCAGACTGCCAGCTTGAATGCAATTCAGCGTGGCCACAAATAAGCACTTTTTACCATCTGACGGCTGTATCGTGCCCAGTAGGAAGGGATCTCCAACTGCAGTCCCTAAAACAAGGGTCTGAATCTCCCAAACATATTGCAGACAGATGCTAATCAGCATATTCATCAACACTCCCCAAAAGGAACAATATGGCAAAATAGATAATACCAGGGTTTGGTCTCATTGTCTCAAAAAGCATTAAGCATCAAAAAAAAAAAAAAAAAAAAAGACAGGATGGTCCAAGATCTCTTTTCCACAACACTAAACGTTAAACGTTAACTGCTGCTCATGCATTAGGATTAGACAGTGATCTACTTTGTATTGAGCAGAATGGGAGAAAATTATCTCCTCTTTCCTTCTTTTCCTACAGGGCAATGCACCCTTCCAGCTGCCCTAGGCATCGGCTGTGTCTCTAGCGGGTGGGAAGAGGTAGACATTGACATTTCTCTCTTGGTTTTTTGGAACGAGTTCAAATGTGCTGTCATTGAGAGCAGTATCAGTGCACGGTGAGCTGAAACTATCGTTTTGATTAATCCTGGATTTTGCTCATGTCGAGCCTGACAATTCGGTGCGGAGATGAGATTTATCGCCTTGCCATAGCGTCACCTGGTGCTGGTAACTCCTTCTGACCCGTGGGGTCAGAAAAGACAGCCACGTTCAAAGGTGGCTGCTAGTAAAGTGACCCCAGCTTGCTGGAATCAATCTGGAAAAAGCTGAAAAGTAGGTTAAAAAATACAAAGGTTCTCTCAAATGTGCTCCTGGAAATTAGATTTGCTACAGGAAATGCATAAATTGTTCCCTCTATGAGGACACTTGAAACCCGTCTTCATGAGGACTCCACTGAGATTTCTTCCCTCCTGATAAGAGTGAACTGCTTTGACATGTACCATATCACAAATTCAGCCAGACGTCCCTTCCAACCCACATCCATGGATCATTCCTGCCAGGAAATGAAGGCACAGGGACAATTTATATATTTTCTGTAGCAAATCTTTTCTTCCTGAACATGGAAGAGATCAAAACACAGTGTGGTTCCTCACCGTGACGTGAGGTAGGACCCAGTTCAGACATGGTCAAAAAGACCCAGGGGATTTCAGGAGACACCTGACCCAAGAGCACTCACATGAACACCAGCAAACCCTCTGCTCACCCCTTCAACCTGAAGGAGATTGCAGAATTCACTGCCAAATGGAGACTATTTAAATGCTAATTGTAACAGCAGGTGATTTCATTCCCTCTTATTTCAGTTCAAAGCAAAGAAAAAAAATCCAAGAGGTGCAACAATCAAAGATTTTTTTAAATAATATGCTTGAATTAGTTTATTGTAACTTTTGGTTTTATGCAGTGTTGCATAATCATTCATACAATTACTAAGATTGAAGGAAATTGCAGCACAAAAATTGTCCACATCCTCGCCTCACTGTTGTGTGACTTTTCTAAATCCATGGAAAATAAAAAATGCAAGAGCTGAAAGTACTTAGTTTCATCAAACCAAATACACAGTAATTTTTGATCTGTTCTCTGTTTAATAGCTTATTGCACTTTGGCTTGTGTGAGAAAAATATATATCATGAAACTCAAAAAACATGCAAATTTTGGTCCTATAGAGGAATTTTTGTAGCATTCTGTAAATATAAATGGCACTTTTATGGCATACATAAAAAGAAAAGATTTTTGCATGCAAGAATTTATGATCTGAACGCAGGCTCCCACCATCTTTTTCATTGCTGCTGCAACTCTGGGGCCCCAGTAATCACCATTAAGTGCAAGAACCATGTGCTGGGCATCAGCTGGGAGCCTTTCACACTGCGGTTTAGTCATCAGTAACCATTTACAGCCCGAACAATTTAGGAAGTTTTGGGATATCTTTCCCTGGGGAAGGATGATTTACAGTGGAGTGTCTATACACAGGACTAGGACCTTGGTCCCTCTCCAAGAGCTTATTCCTGGTAGCATATTCCCAGATTAGGAAGGAATCATCTGTGGGACCCTATAGCTGAACTCAGGCCTTGTAAATTTTTTTAATATTGAGCAGGATGTTGGAAAACATATTCGTAAAACATTTAGGTGGTAATAAAAAGAAGGGGTTGGCAAGCGCTTCCCAGGGGTAGAATGGGAATCAAAATGCTCTTCAGAAACTAGAGAGATGGGGGAAAATTCAAAGGATTGAATTTAACCAAAAAAAATATAAATATGTAACAACCAAAATCTGCTTGTTTTTTACTGTAAACGTGGCAAACTCTTACCTAAAATTAGAATATTTCAGGTAAATCAGCAAAATAGCTATTTCATTTCCCTAAGGCACCTTCTCACATACTCTGGCATGAAGGAGTCTTGGTCTGTTGAACATCCCCCCCATATGACATTATAATAGAGGCAATTATTGCCCTATCCCTCAACAACTCATGAATGGAGTATAAAAGCATTAATGTTGAAGGAAAAGAAAGGATCATCTGAAAAAGAATTTGGTTTAATTACATTTTGTGCAGGGTAAGGATTTGCTACAAGTCACTATTACAGGCCAGAATAAATGAAATCTTAATGTATTAAATGTAATTATTACATTTTATAAAGGATTAATCACACAGTGATGTTGCACAATGCACGCAGTGCTATTACTAAGCAGCCAGAGTGAAGCTGGAGTCTAGAGCTATGCAGTCAAAAACGTTATTTTCTACTGAAAATAAGTTAAATACACAGTATTTGCTAGCGTTCCAGTAGATTCACTATACTTGGATGTGCTTTAGGAAGATGTAGGATATTTCAAGATTACTTTTTCCTAAACCTAACATTAGTCCTTGAGACTAATACTTTTATGAACCTGAGACATCTTCTTTCAGAAGCATCAGTAAAAAAAATCATTTTAATAAATACATCTTTTAGCCTTACAAAAATAAATAGTTACATGAGTATGAGGCTTCAGGAAAATAAAACTTAGCTTGCAGAAATGGCTCTTCAGCACTTTCTTATGTCAAGAGGTTGCCTTACCTAAAGGCTTCTGCAATCATCAGAGGCTTGACAGGACAAAGTACTAACCCTGGGTACAGCAAAAATGCTGGGTGGAAATAAGAGAAGAAGAAAAAAAAAAAGCAGGGAGATACAAAGATTATTAACAATTTTAGATAACTAATCCACGACCAGTTGGTTCTTTCGAAGCTCCTGCCCTCACCAAGAAGGGGAGATGTTGATGCTCCCATCATTGAAATATCCCTGAAGTGCATGGCCAAGGGAGAACAAAAAGAGAGCAGGAATAAGTTCTAGTATATTGCATGTTAGAGGGGTAGTCCTGCTCCTCCTCTGCTTTATCACTCTCATTTGAAGGTCTCTAAGAATAAAAATAATCTTTTGCTCACCTTGCTCACCTGATAACTCTGGCATGTAAATGACTTTGCTCAGCAAGTGGCTCTGCAATAGCAGAGCTCTCACCCCGTTTCTGCAGGTGACTAGGCATGCTGTTTATAGCTCGGTTATTATAGCCTCATGCCTCGGAGTAGCTGCAGAATTAATATTTGCATTTCCAGCAGATATTTTGGGATACAAAAACCCTGCCTAACTAGTGAGTGTGCTCCAGTCCTGTGGCTCCTGGGAAGGAGTTTTAGGCATTTTGAGAGCTAAACATGTCTTAAATCAGCTGTGACTCCATAGGAAATTGGAACATTTTAAAACACATTTTTAAATAGAGAATCTAGCTTTATGGAGCCCCAGCTTTCCCACTGGGAAAAAGAAAGATAGTGATTGAGACACTTATCCCTTACAGATAGGAAGCAGTGTAATTCTATTTCTAAAATATTATTTGAGGTGCAATTCTGTACCATTCTCTGCAATCATAATCGTCCATGCCGGGAATATAATTAATGCTTTTCTTTAATACAGGAAGAACGGAGTTTTAAAAGGAGCAGCTCGGGGAGAACATAACCTGGTGAATGGTGGCTGGGAATGCTTGCACAGGAATCTATTTGCCCCTTATTATTTCTATTTCTTTTTATCTGGAAATCCAGAAAGTGAGATTTTTATGAGGGACAAATCTGGGGTTGCCATTACATTTTCCCTCTTTCCAGACAGTCATTTGTGCAACTTATTGGGAGAGAAGAACAAGCAAAGACGCTTTGCAAGGAGTCACATCTGCCTCTTCTAAGATCCTGTGGCTTCTGCAAGAATTATTTGAACTAAGGCTGGATGTTTGCAGGATGGTTTGTGGGAAGGTCCTGTGTTCATCCTCATTTTTCTAGGGCTTCATGGCACTTCTATTAGTTGGCTGAGCTGTAATAACTCCAGGTAATCACATCAAGTAAAACATCATTGTATCATAGGATGATCTGAACACAATTTAACAAGAGTCAATAGTCAGAATAGACAGGAGTCGAATATATCTGGAGTGCAATGGGTCACGTCACTTAGACAAGGCCCGCACGTCATCGGGAAGCAGAAATGAGACAGGCTGGATGGCTCCGTTGGTTTCAATATCTCTGCATCGAGCTGTCAGTCTCTGCTGACAGCAGTCAAGTATGTAATTCCGAGCATCAATGTGGAGATGAGAGGCTGTGCTTGAGTTTGAGAGGTGTTCTCAACTGCACACATCGACGTGTTGA
Source organism: Crypturellus tataupa (assembly GCA_034781795.1). NCBI lineage: Eukaryota > Metazoa > Chordata > Aves > Tinamiformes > Tinamidae > Crypturellus > Crypturellus tataupa. The sequence goes on from JAWLRI010000833.1 coordinate 727,546, forward strand.
GCTGTATCTGTAATTGGGAAGTCCTTGCTAACCAAAGGAATAGAGTGATTCCATGGAAATGCCCCCTCTGTGCAAACCTGCAGCATATAGAATATGTCACCGCATGATGAAGATGGAAACAGTCAATTTTAACGGATTTTAGTGAAACTTTCATGGTCAGAAGGGAATTAAGTTTACTGGTTTAATTTAAAGTTAGAGTAATCCAAATTTAGGGTCCTCTATGCTCTGCACCTGCTTCTGTAAGCAGTAAATATGCAAAGTATCTGTAATTCTCTTTCTCCTTTCCTTCTCCCACTTGGCCACTAACTTAATTGTTTAAAGAAGATCAAAAATAGGCATAAAAGAATTGCAAATGTTCATCTCCCTTTGTGTCTCTACCTGGAATTTTCCAGTGATTTGAATATCTAACTTCTCCCCGAGGTGTCTTTACAAGGATGAGCCTTCAAAACGCTTTGAACTGCTCAGATAAGGCTTCTAAACGCAGGTTTGGAAACTCACGTAATGAAGTAAATAAAGATCAGTGCGAAGGAGCTGAGAAGCAGCTGGGGACTAAGGAACGAGCAGGGTTTGTTCTGCACCTGCTGCAGGTTGGCACATCTGCTGGGGCCCCGGGGGACTCCTGAGACCGGAGGTGTCCTCAGGAATGAGGTGGAAGCTGCTGTTTATCCCAGCATCAAACACAGACAACTTTCTGAGCTCATCCAGTGTCGAACAAACTTATTTTGGGATGTTCAGGCTATGTGAACTTTTTTGGGGCTTTGGGATTGAAGATCTGCTGATGTTGCTACACGAGGTTGTGTGTTGTCCCAGAAGCAACACTACTCAGCACTGAAACTGCAGCTTCGTGGACATCAACCACCATAGAAGAGTGAATCTGCACGTGCCTGAGGGTTAATTTGCAGGAGATATGAACGTATATAGATTTGTATTCGATTTTGGTAAAGAGATACATGCGGCAGAAACTACCCCTAGGTTACAAGAGGTATTAATCACTAATAACAAAGCTATGAAAATAATCCTGCTCCCCCCTGCACAAGCAGCCTTCTAAGAGGCCAATCCCACGAGTTTCGAGGAGCTGTTTGGTTGTATTTAGGGACCTTAACAGAGGAAATTGGCCACAGTATGGACAAATTATGTTTTACATGAAGCCCTAGGATTAAAGAAGCAAATGATAAAAAGAATGCTATGTTCACTGATGATTTACTCTACTGGGGCTCTACTGGCTGAGGCCAATGAAAAGACTTTCACAGAACAAATCCACACGCCACAAAGGACTTTGAATGTTGGATTTACTCCCACAGCCTCAAAACCGACTCAAAACTGCATTTGAGTTGTTATGCACAAATAAAAATGTCTGATCAATTTGAACTCCTTTGGTTCTCAGCATGTCAATGCGCAGATGAGTTTTCATAGCTTGTTCAATATCTGAATGGGCTGAAAACCCTTCCCCAGGTTTCGTACTGGGATATTTCACTGTACGTGTTTGCTGAGTGCCTGTAAGTTACAAGTGCAACAGGAGTCACGTTGCTCTTCCTCTTTGACTGGATTAGTATTAAGTCAGATAAGTTAGCAGACGTACAGCTCATCTGAATCCGCATGGGAAATGCTGATCTGTCAGGTTTAAAAGGCATTTCTTTGCCTTTTAGAACTCAAATTGAAATATTTTCTTCCGATTTTTTTTTAAAGTGGTTAAAAAGGAGAAAAAAAAGAAAGGAAAGGGGTACAGGTATTTACTTGGAAGTTATGTGCCCATAAAAAATAAAATTATTTGCAAGATAAGAAAGTTGTGATATCAGAAATGCTGATGGGAGATGGTATCCAAGCAGGCCATCCCATTCTCAACGAGGAATCTGAGCGCTCGCCGATGTCTTTGGTCTCAAATCGCTCGTACAGAACTGGATCGATACGAAGTTAGCAAGGCCAGACATCCAGATGGTGCTGATTTCAGCCCACTAAAATTAGCTGCACGGGCCCTGGCTCGCCGCGCTGCTCAGGCCGAGCTGTGTGCACTGCTGGAGAGCAGCCAGGATCGCACCCTGCTCCTTACACATGCGACTCCATTTTTCCCAATTAAAGGACATTACAGCATAGCTCGTTTGTTCTTTCCCAAAGTATTTAAGAAACTGCATTTTTAACCAACGGTTTGATTTTCTCCGATGGAAATAAGGCATGTGCTTGTTAATCCATCTTCAGAACAGAAATACTCCACTTCTACTTTATCAATCAAAATCTCAGCTGATTTTAACGGAGTAACGAATGACCTTTAATTCCAGTCTGAATATATCAACCTTGAAGGCTCCGACTGTAATTAATTCCCCTTTGTTATTTATATTTTAGCAGCATCCCAGTACCCTGAGCTCTATCATCAACAACGTTGGCTACATAAATTACAGGCCACAGCATGTTGCAACCAGCATTCGTGCAGTGACCTCTTAATGAGCTAATAAATAAAAGGAGAATATTTGGCCATCTCATTTTACAAATAATGTGCCACTCCCATACGAAGAATACAATAGATACATCTGCTATATGTGAATGGCAGAACATTCCCATAAATCCTTTAAACCAGCATGAGAATTTTAGCAGTCTATATGTGCTAATCACCACTATATACCCTGTTTTCAGTAACAATTTGTGGCTGCTTCTGTGCAATAGTGGTGTCTGCCCAGTTGTGTCCACCTTGTACCATATTTACATTACCTGCATGCTCGGTGCATACATCCCTTTTATTATTCTGCAAATTCAGCCTTGAAAGTGAACACACAATTCAGGATGAACTTAATGTAGCAAAAATCTATTTGTGAAGGCAATTCTTTCGACAAGTACTGCAATCTGCTATGACCAATTACCTTTGTTTCTGTTCCTTAAGTTAGAAATTCAGACCCTACCCTGCATGTATCGGCGCAGATTACACTGTCATCTAAATGCTGCTGCCGAGATGGGGACTGCAGGTGAGACGTGGTCCTTCCCCATGTCCATCCACCCAAAATGTTTTAAATCAGCCCAGGGCAGCAGTCCCAGCGCAGGGCAGACACCCAGCAGATGTGGACACGGGGTCATTGGCATCTGGAATGGGAGGGATCCAGTGCTCCATCTCTCTGTGTCGGAATTTTCCCTCTGGAAGTTTTCCCCCTGCTCTAGGAAGCAAGATGAATTTCCTGCAGCCCATTCCCGCATGCACGGGTGTTATGCAAAGGCAGATATTGCCCTTCGCTTCACTTCAGTGCCACTTCTGCCTGCTTTTCCCCCAGGGCCCAATTTACAGCGGCGAAGCTGGCTAGCAGCAACCACCTTCCTCCCAGTGCTCTGTTTCTCATTTCTCCATTTCCACGCTTGATGGCTTCCCTGGGAGGAGGCACCAAGCCTTTCCCATCTTCTTTCATGTGTATTTTCCTGCTATTTCATTATTGGCTGCTAAAGAGCACAGCAGCAAATATTTAAACGTATTGTCGGGGATCAGAATGGGCTGATACTGCTGTGTATGCAGCAACTTGCTTCAGTGTTAGCCCGTCCTATACGCCTGCCTCTTTGCTCGCTTCTTGCACCTCGGCATCAGGTCTACCTTGAGGAAGGGCATCCTTTTTTAGTTATGCTGTGCTGTATCTTGATCAAGGCAGTAAAGAGTTTATATATATATAATATATATGTGTGTATAGTCATCAGGAGCTGTACATTATTTCTGCATCCTTCTCTTGCCATTTCCAAGAGACTTTCCGTCCCTTAAGAGCAACTGATGGTCATGGCTGGAGAGCTTAGATGCAAAAGAAATCCCCTTGCTTGCTAAATCCTTGTGCCTTTTATCATTGCTCAAGTGCAATCGCAAGGAGCACCTGTAATATCCAACTCCTGCTCCTTTTTCCTTCATGCCACGATCATCTTCCTCAGGTTCTCCTCAGCCAGAAGTCTTATTTTTCTCTGTTGTCCTTGGTCAGCTTTCACGAGAGGGAATTTCTTGTCTCATTATAATCACTGGCTTTTCTTCATCAGGTGTCGCAGTGTAGAAATGCTTTTAAATGTACCTCCCCGCTAAATCCCTGCTTCGCCCATCAGCTGGCACGGTGGCACAGCAGCTGTGCAAGTGATGACAAGATTTTAGCAAAGAGTTCACGCTAAAGAATCCACTAAATTTGCAATCATAGCACTTGTTCTTGGGCAGCTTAGCTCTTACTTACCTCATGCCTTGCTCTTGTAGCTAAGACTGAGCCAAAGTTTCAAAATTAAACTAAAAATATTTATTGCCTACTCTGTGTTTGCAAAGAGGCGAGTGTGTGAATAAATGCTAATACTCCTTTAGCTACTGTTGCTGCTAGATGTGATCCTGGATATGCCGGTTTTCTGCTTAGAGCACACTTTTTGCAGGTGAACGGCATTCCCATTAAAATAAGGTTCACAATGGAAATGCTGACATAGTGCAGCAGGCAAACGGGTGCCATTGAAATTATGCAGGATTTAATAACCAGAAAGTAAGCACAAATTGAAAAAACTCCACATGATCAGATGGGATAGAGTCCCCTGGATGTGCCCTGTACTTCTGCTGTGATCTTTCCTTTTGCAGTGATGGGGTGCTGATGGGTTTAGCTTGTGTCTATTGAAGAATTTAGTGCCCAGCCCAGAAGTGTGTTTCAAAGCTGGACTGCTTTGCAAACCAGTAATTATTTTAAAGCAGACAGCCATGCTATGGTTCAGCTTAATTAGGAGTTTCACACCCAAACTTTCCCTCACGTTCACAACTATTTTAAAATCTTGTGAATACATTTTGTATTTATAACTGCAATATCTCATCGGCTTTTGGGGAGTAGACTGGGTAAAATTTGAGAAAGTATTGTTTATAATAAATAAAATACAAACAAGCACAGTGACCCAAGGTTGTTTAAGGGACAACCGGTTGAGATGGGAATGGGACCAAGTCTTCCATATGGGTCATTCTTCCCTAGAATTATTTATTAATTTACATATCTTCTTCTCAAAGCTTTGTGCAGAGTGGTCTTCATTCACTAAATAAATCTTTTGGACATTCTGTGGCCTGCAGTTTACTTAGTATTACCTATGTTTTGTTGAAAAATGCATGTGAGATCCAGAGTACTGACAGCAGGGGTGGAAATGAGGCAGAACTTCTGGATATAATTCAGGTTTTATCTGCCTACTGTAGGGCTTGACTAAGTTATCTATGTCTATTTTTACTGTCTGTAAAATACATGAAAAAGTTCAGTTCTACTCTTTTATGGGGGAGATACAAATATTGACTATTAAACCTCTATTCCACAGTTGGGAAAGCGAAGCTCCCAGTACTCTAGTTATAATTATCCCCAGAAGTTCCCATTACTCTATTTACAAATAGTATCAATTACTCTATTTACAAATAGTATTAAAAGGACAATGTATGTGTTGGCTTATGATCCCATCTTGTTCCAAAATGTTCTTTGAAGACTGTGGAAGGAGTTTCTTGTAACCCAGGCCGGTCGGTGCAGCAGGGTCCATCGTTGGAGAAGGTAGCATCAGGACCTAGCACCACTTAGAGATGCCAAAACCATCTCATATTCTTTTACTTCCAAAGATATTTGATTCTGAATCACTTGAAGGGAAGATGCCCCATGAACATGTGTGATCACACCCTGTCTAACAAGGGTATCGATCATCGTCAAACGATCCTCCAGAAGATTTACTTGCACTAATTAGCTTAATGCTCCAGAAACAGTCACGGGCATCCCTGTGATTTAGTCAAATCCATCAATCTTCTACCTGTCTTCCTTCTCTCAAGCTTCAGTTATAGCTTCCTTGCCTTTTCCTGGAATTCTGCACTGCAGAAGACATGTTGTCAGAGATACCTCCATGCAGATTGCCTCCTGGCAAACCTCCTTAAGCAGAATTCAGTATTTGTGTGGTATCATTTTGCAGCAAAACAAAAGAGGAGGGCGCTGGTAACCTCTGCTGTGTGACAATAACAACCCATTTCCTTTGTAATCATCCAAATCAGTAATTTTGCTCCGCTCCTCCAGCTCTTTCTCCCAGCTGTGCTTGACTGAACAACGGCGAGACGCGGTGGGGAACGTGCCGCCCAATTACCAATTCCGCTCGGTTTGTGTGAACACTTCTTGTAATTGCAATAACCACAGGGGATTAAATCACCCATGTTTTGTTCTTGTGAGATGCTGTGGGGACGCAGTCTGACAAAGAGATCAAATCTCATCAACGCAGAATGACTCCTCACAACCTGGATGACCGTGTTGCTGCCAGAGGGGCTTTGGCCTGAAATGTTTTTTTAGAAAAAAAAGTTAAACCGGAAAGTGGTAAGAAAAAAGAAACCGCGGATGTGGCCGTGCGCCCCTACAGATGCCTTCCCTTGCAGCACTAAATTATATTTGCTAAAAAGCGTGATGTCAACTCTCGGATCGGTCCCGGCGCTAATTGCTTGTTTCAAGATGCAGCCAGGCTGAGAGTTTTGTTTCTGCTGAGTTCAGGGAGTTTTGCATTCAAACGCGCATCAGCAATTTGGGGCTCTTAGTATGAAAATGAAGTGTGTTCCAAAAGGCGGTGTTAAAAACAAGAGGATTTAATAGCTGTCAGGGTGTAAAAGATACAAATTGGTAAAAGCGCAGGTAGGAAGGCGGTAACCATCTGGACACCTTTCATGTGTTAACTGCATGTCAGAAATAGTTGTCCCTCAGGTTACTGCCTCAGTACTTTGGTTTTTTGCTGAGTTTACAGCAACATGCAACACACTTGAGCAGAACAGACTTTTTCCACTGTTTTTATGTGGCCTTTAGTTGGCCTCTTGTTCCTTGCAATAATGCCCAAACCCGCCTTTGGGAGATTTCGTTCACTATTTCTGTGTCTGGATACAGGGATCTGCAAAGGGATTTACTGCTTTAGCCAGCACGGAGTCCTACCAGTTCAGTTGTTCAGCAATTTGTTGGCTTGATGGCCTAAGGAGAGGGGCGGCCACTCTATTTGTTGCTTAGATTTATGTTGGATTCCAGTTTTTGTTGGGTTTGGTAGCACTGGTGGGTGAGTGTACCCACTGGTGACACGGGCAGGTCTCTCCAGCTATTGGTGTCCGTGTAAGGTCGGGTGTGTATTTTTTTGCCTATGACTTCCAATAGGAATTATATAAGTCAGTTATTTAATGATTTCTTGGATATTTCTTAAGTAACAGACAATAACATCTAGCTTGTATCACTGTGAGACATATTATTTTCAGCCTCCAGATATAAGTCTGCATTAAAGATTGGGGAAATGAAATGCATATATTATCCTACATGAAATAACTTAGGAGTGGATTGCAAAAAAAAAAAATAATATAAGAAAAACACAGAAACAAAACCTTATATAACCAACAATTAAAAAGAGGTACATTGAAAACATTTTTGAACAGAAAAAGAATATCACGCTCAGGGTCTGTTCAATGTTTTTCATGTATTATTCCTTTAAAACCACTGCTAATGATGTCTACTTGCCACTGGACAGAGACACAAAAGTGGCGTTAGCATTTCTGATGGGCAGTCAGGAAAAATTAAAAATATCGCCACAGCAATGAAGATAAAATTAGGCTTAGCAAAATATTTTTGAATAAAGGCATTAGTATAGAATAAGGGAAAAGGATATTAAAATTTAATAGTCATCTTAATTCTGTATTTTTCATTTAGTTTTATGAGTCTTTTAACCTGAGCTATTAGAGGAGACTGCAGAATTAGGCACATAGATTTAAGGCGCAAGGATGTGACTAAGCCCTGGTCGGAGGTTTAGCGAACAGACCAGACCAACAACATTCAAGGAACTTCATCAATAACACCAGAGAAAGCCAAAATAACCTATAATTGATATGAAGAATATCAAATTTAGGTACTGAGGTAGAAAAAAATATGATTTTTACATAAAAAGTAATTGCTACCGCACCAAGGCAGGCAGAGCAACCAGCTATGTGGGCACAGGATGGGGGCAATGCTATGACAAGTCTGTTGCATTGCCAATATCGGTCCTGATCTTATCATTCACTGATTGCCACTCAATTGCTTTTCATCAATATATCAAAAAAATCCAGTTAAGAGCACTTCTCTGCAGCAGATAATGGTGCTACTAGTGCACAGAAATGGGTGCTCTGGCTAACGTGGGCCCAACAGGTTAAATGTTGTCCAACGCCGTAACCACTTTAAAGATGTATTTGGAAAACTCAGTTTTACACCTAACGGATATTCCTTTTTTTCCCATAATCTTTTCTTCTGTTCTCCATCCAAACACTCATTTTTAACTCTTAGGATTTTGCTTTTTGCCTTCCTGATGGCAATATGGTGCTGCTAGTGGAGACGGTTATTTTTTATTCCAAAGATTTTCTCTGTAACCTCATACCCCTAGAAAAGCAATTCGTTAGCGACTTTGTTCAGGCCCTGCGCAAAAGGGCTCCCCCCGCACCACTCCACAGCTCGTCCTCAAATGCTGCATGCGTTTTTACTACTTTCCTCTCAAAAAAGCCAGAGGCCAGAGATATAAACACTTTGAAGACTGAAGCGACCAATTTATTTGCAAGACAAATAAACATTTCTAACTAAACAACTCCCAGCACCTGCATAATAGCCTTTCGCCTGTGACCTTGGTGGATCAGCCATCAGGTTTGCTGAAAAAGGGGAAAAAAATGGGGAGGGGAAAGGCGAAAGAGAGTAATCCTCACCTCATTCACCCAATGTTTTTATTGGTGTTTCCTGCTGTCACTTTAGTGCCCTGTTTTTTGTACAAGCTACTTTAGAGATGAGGGGGGAAAAAAAGCCAAAAGTAATAAAATTCTGGAAGTTGACCCTAATTTCCACCAGTGCAATTCAGAGTGGAGAAAGCCCATCATCGACACAAGAGTTCTGCAGAGGGATACAAGGATTTTTTTGAAATCACAACTTTTGCCACATAGCGCAATGTCCTGTTGTGCTTCCTCTACTTCTAGCACTCTTCATTGCATGAGAAATCATTATATCTAAGAAAACACTCAGCACATGTAATTTTTCAGATCCGTATTTTACTCACCTTGGCTATTTACAATGTTTTAGATTATATAGAGATTTAAAGAGTAAGTCTCTGTGAACTATCAGGTTATTTCAATTTGCATTTTATAAAGAGTATGTTACTTAAGTGCAACCTGCAATAATCTAATGTGTGATTTCCTAATTGTGAAAAGGCAGAACACAGCAGGCTATTTACAATATTATTATAGTATACACCATTCTCCCCCTTTTCCCTCTCAGAAAGCTTGCTGAAGTTTCCTACAACACCTTCTATTTGAAAGCATAAGCACCTTGCATTATAGCACTTTATTCCTCTTAATAAGTGCAAGAAACCGCTCTGATCCTACAAATTGCTACGTGGAACAACCTTCCCTTACAGCTTTATCAGTTGTTTTTGTGAGGAGGTTTGGAAAAAGGAGAATACCTGCCGGTGGTTTAGAAAACATCAAGAACTCTTAGGAAATGACAGCAGTATTTTGAGATGAAGCTTAAAGAAAAAGCTACTTTAGAGTAAATCAGAGCTAGGGAAGTGCTTCTGAATAAGTTTTGGGGGGGATTCTGCATGGTATTAGCCCAATACAAGAATACAATAAAGAAAACACAACAGCAAGAAAGTCTTTTGCAGAGGCGTCTCGCATGCCAACCATCCAAGAATCAAGTTTAAGGACAAGCTTTGTAATTTCTTACTGTTTAAACTGAATAATTAGCTATCTGTATGTGGAAATGTTTACCATTAGCATTAAATGTCAGTGTTTCCCATAACCTTGTGTTTTCGGTGCTTGGGGTTCATATGGTTTTGCTGTAGGGGATAAGGTGATGCACAGACCATCTGGTGGGTACTATTTTTTAAAGCTGTTTGTTTTCTATGGGGTCAAAACCAGCACAGCACTTCAGTCAATCACATGTGTGGACACTTAATTTAAGTATAAAGATACAGTTTAGAGACCCTGAGGCTCTACTTGATCATAGCACCAAAAAAAAAAAAAAAAAAAAAAAGCAAAGTATTTGGGCTACAGCATCTTGAACTTCCCATTAAATTGATAGTTCCTGTCATTTTCAAGGAATAAGCAGTACAAAATTTCTATGAGTAAAATGTATGTTTTGGTGGAAAGGCATCAAACTTGCCTTCCCAAGGCGAAGCAAATGCATGCTCAGGCCTCCCCTTCATGAGTTGGTTATAACAAGTTCTCCCAACCCCTTCACCATACCCCAGTATTTGCATTTCACCTGAGCACTTAATCTCCATCCCTCGTTATCTACTGCCCTTTCTCTCTCTGAAATTACGGCGAAGGAACGAAATCTCAGGCAAAGGTGTGGGTGCCGTTTGGTCCCCGGCTATGGGCACTGAGCAAGACATAAACTGATGCCGGGGAATGGGCACAGGCTGCCGATTGCTGCCCGAGCGTCCGTAATGGGTTTTAAAACACCCTTTTAATTGACAAAATGCACCCAACGGCCTCCCGGGGAAAGGCAGCCAGCTTGTATGGATGTGCAAGCAAGCTTAAAACGGCTCCTATTCCAAATCAGAGTGTCAGCCAAAATATCCCAGGCACCAATAACACAGCACTTAACAAACGCTGTACTGCCTCTGAGCTCGCCGCTTGATCCCTGGGGCAGGATAAGGGACTGCGCAAGTGACATTAATTTTATCGTCATCCTGAGATCCGGGGTTGACACGATTGTTCCCTAGATCAACGACGTCCTCATAGACATTTACATTCAAGCATTTTTAAGTATAAATTCCTCCAAAGGGTCATAGGCAAGGCATGGTAGATTATTTTCATGAATAAATCTCACGCGCTGGGATATCAAACGCTTTACTACGTTCAGATATTAATCTAATTCACTCTACTGTTCTCCCCAGAACATGGAAATTAGAGTCAGCGGGTTAGAAAATTCCTCAGTGACGACGAAGGTCCTTGTGGCTGCAGTTATGAAATATTGTATGTCTTTGGCGTTGAGAATGCACAAATCAAGGAACAGAAATAGGATAAGTAGCCTATGTCTTTTTAAAGCTGAATGACGGGGATGTATGCGACCACAGAATCACGGAAAGGTTGAAGCGGGAAGGCACCTCTGGAGATCATCCAGACCAGCTCTGCACAGGCAGGATCACTTAGGGCTTGTTGTACAGGTCCATACCCAGTTTTTGACCATGTGTAACAATGGAAACTCTCTGGGCAACCTGCTCCAGTGCTCTGCCACCCTCCCAGTACAGATGTTTTTCCTCAGTTACTGTTTTAGCCCATTGCCTATCACTAGGCACCACTGGAAAGAGTCTGGCCACATTCTTTCCACGCCTTCCCTTCAGATATTCAAACACAGGAACAAGATCCAGCTTCAGTCTTCACCAGAGTGCACAGGTGCAGCGCTCTCAGCCTTTCCTCTTCCTCCATCCCTTCATCATCTTCATAGCCCACAGCCTGGCACGTAGCTACATGTCTCTGGTACTGAAATGGTTTCTGGTGCAAGAAGAAGGATCTTTTAGGATTTAACTCTAGGAGCAAACTCAATGGAAGACCCTCTGGATTTAGAGGAGGATCAACCCTTGGCAAATCCCTCTTCTTATACTAAGCAAGGCCAGTCTATGGTTGAGCTTTGCATAAAAGTAAGCAAAGGTGGAATGATTTTTTTTAATGTGGTCATCAGGAGAGACCTATAATGTGACTGGGGGAATAAGTCATCTCCCTGCATGTCAGCCCTGACCAAACGAGACCAAAAATTAATGCCTGACAAGCGTTAATTTCCCAGTAGCACAGAGGATGGCTTGGGTAGGTTGAGGGCATGGCTTCTGTTCGGTGTTACTAGTAGAATAATTCAGTATACAATAATCAGAATTCAGCAGTGTCACGTCCATAAACCTCAAAACCTTTATCTGCTGGTACAGAACAGGTAACACAACTTGTATGCAGCCATCTCCAAGACAGATTTTAACTATATTATCAGGAATCCTGGCTACAATATGGTCTATCCCTCTTCCCTCCGCTTTCCGTAGGCTACCAAAGCAATATCGTCCTGGATGGTTAACTGCAGGAGCTCTTATGTTCTCCTGTCAGCTGGAGTTTATTTTGCATGTATAATTCAGCAGGCATCCTCTACCGTTTGGAATTTATTTAGATATTGTAAAATGCTGTTTTTTACTTTCAAGCCATCGTCTCTTACTGCCCTCGAGAGAAGACAACGCTCAGCTTGTGCGAAGATCTGCATTTCTGAGGAGGGAGCTTATGGGAATGTTTGTTGCTGGTATGTTGCATTAATTTCGTGCGCAGCCTGCTTGAATGCATGTTTATTTACATTCCCAGGAATGAATTCAATATACACTAAGAAAGTGTAATTATTTATCCAATAACTGGAGACTGTTTAAACATGTCCAAATAAATCTTGCCTAGGAATAGTTTCTTTCCAAGACGTTTTTTTTTTTTTTTTACTTTTTTAAATTTCCATTTTTTAGCCAACACTTCAAAGTCAACGGAAGCTACAATTCTTGTTTTCATACAAGGACTACGGAGGACTGAGCTAAACTTACATCCCTGTGTCTTACAACTGGGATTCCAGCTGCTTTTCCTTTTGAAGATTAGGAACCTCATGAAATCCTCCAGGATCCTTCCAAGTTTCCCATTTTTAGAAACAAAAGCCAAAAAAATTGTGTAAAGAAAGTCTCAACTTATAGAGTCACTGAAGATGAAGACTCTAGCGCTAAGTCGCAATGTAGATTAAAATATAAAGAAATGTAATAGAAATAGAGGTGGAGGATCTTTGTACTGAGATGTAAAATAAGGTTAAATGTGGGCTGTGAGGAAGGAAGGTGGTGGAAACAGAAATGAGCAAGACCACAAGAAGCAAATGAGACAGAAAATCCATAGCGGACCCTTGACATCATAAAAAACTTGCTTTCCACTTATATCCTACCAAATCAAATTAACATGGTTGTAAAATTGTGGCTTATTATATGGTCCGCAATACACTTTAGTGCTCTTATTTGTATGCATCTGGGAATGTTCACGAGTCAGCACCCAATCTAGGAGAAGACATGAAAAAATGCTTGCAGAAACTCGAAATTGAAGCACTGTCTAGGGACAGGGTAGGGAAACTTCCTGACTGTGTTGCCCCAGCATTTGTATTTTATATTTGTATTTTATAGAATACTGTGAAACCCTGTGCAAACGGGACTCGATCAAACCGAGGACATCACGGTCGGGAGCGCAACGCTATTCTCGGCTGAGCCAGCTGGACACGGCTTGGAACTTAAGAAATCTCCTCAGAGAAGCACTTTCTGCTGGTATCCTAAGCTACAAATCCATCTCTCCTCACTCAAATACCCCCATGAATGGCACTGGGGTAGGCTGAAATACTTTCAGCCAGTCACAAATATTGTCTCAGGCTGCTTTTCTGATGCTCAAGATAAGAAAGTGCAACATGCTGATGCTGCAGTGTGGGGGAGAGAAGAAAATGGTGAAAACATGATTTTATTTTTAGCTTTTAAGAAACTAACACTTTGTTACTACTCCTCATTGCCATGTCTGCCTTAGTCACAAAAAATAATGACTTAATATGGATTTGCCACAAGTATCTTGAAGTAGTTATGGGTCTTTGTCATCTTTGGGAAGCCAACAGCTTTGATTTGCGTGGTCTTTTGTGCAGCAATACGTTGGTTGTGGCAACATTGCTATGTGCCAAATTGTTCTCTAAGGTTACATGTTAATTCTGCTCCCATCTGTGTAAATAAGAACAGCATTTGAACTCAAATAGATCAACTCTGTAACAAATAAACTGCTAAGTGTAATGCATAATCCATTAAATTGGAGAAATAAAGATTTAGGATTTTGATGTGCATTTTGGAAGAAATGTGTAGGAGGAATTAGTAGAATAAAGTAACTCACAAAAAAATATTCCCTCAAGCAGAACTTGGCAAGAAGCTGCTGCTCCCAAGCCCTGGTTGGCGGCAGCTGCTGAAATGGGTCCCAGGTCGTATTTCTGCAGTATACACAGAAGTGAGTACAGTTTTCCCCTCTAAAAATGTTTCAGCATCGTCTCTGGGCTTGAAGGAGATACTCGGTGCTATAATTTCTTGGGAATACAAGTCCTACAGCAACAAAGCTGAGTATTACATTTTTACTCTTCCTTTTCTCTGGCCAGCCTTCAGCCTGGAGTGGAGAGTCTCAATAATATTAATTGATTTTTTTTCTTTTTAACAACCTTCAGCTTCCAGAGATGAGCAGCGTGTTTTGGAGACCGACCAAGCGCAGGAATGAAGGTGCCCAGGTCAAGAGAAGGATGTGACGAGTGTGGATGACTCACTGCAGGAATTTGGGAAGAATAGAGAGGCTGATGTCACCATGCATGTCGTGCCGGTACCCATAACCCTGCCTTTCCCAAAGCCCTACCAAAATTTGCTTATTTAGCTTCAATTTATATAGCTACAGAGCTCAATTTAGTGACCGGCGTTCTACGCATCTATTTGCAAGCTGTTCAAAAACTCAAAGATCTGTATTCATGAGAGATGTGCTAGTGCTGCTGAAATCTCTTTTAACCCTGTGTTATTATCATTAAATCATGCAGCAGTCCAGCAATGGAGCTACAGATGCCTGAGCTTATGCATCAGGTCTGAATACAAGTCCTAGCCTGTATGTCTTATCATGGCCTCTATGAACTGAGGGGGCTGCAATTAAATAATTAGCTCTCTGGTCTCATTTTACATTGGCAGAAATTTTGCTTTAGGTGGGAATTTACACAAATATATTTCCTAATCTCTTTTATTTCACTGACTGCATGAGCTTTCAGGATGCAGGAGGTTTCAGGGAGGTTTTATTCCTTTTCCGTGTTAAAAGAAATAGCAGAATTTTAAAATTATTAGCCTAAGTGTAGCCTTCCATATCCTTCGTTGCTGCGATAAATCTGATCTTCCCTTCCACGATCCTGCCAGACTTCCTCCCCCTGCTTCTTGCTCGCCTCTAAGTAAGCAGATGATAACATACAGGTCCTTATTTGACACAGATTAATAACGATAGCTCCAATATAGCTTTAGAATAACATTTGTTCAGCCCTGCTTTCTGGATCGAGTCACCAAAAATGACTATCGCGTTCAGCTTGAAAGCCCAAGACTGAAAATGCTTAGAATTGGCTTATTTCCGCCTCGAACTACGCATCTTGAAATAAATACATAAATAAATAAATACAACAACGACAAAAAAAACACCATTTTGGAGGACTGCAGACATTTTTCAGATTGTGGTTTTGATATTATTGATGTGTAAAACTTAATTCTTGTATTCAAGAAAGCAAACGGTATGGAGACTTCAAGGCACTCCTCATTTGTTCCAAAGATGGGGAAGACTCTAGAGCATCCTAAAAGGCTCCATCACACAATCCCTTACCTGCATCCCAGAAATCAAACTCTAGGAGGGAGAAAAAGAGGAAAGACAGAAAAGAAAAAGAGGAAAACACTGCGGACTGAATGCAGAAGGGCAGATAGGTGATAGCCCCTCTTTATTACTGATTCATATTATATTAGCACTTGGGAGTTGCTGCTCTCAAATAGCAACATAATGCCAGGATTTGAGATATCAGCAATTTAAACTTCCTTGGAGACTGCAGTAGCCCTCTCCTTCCCCAGGACGTGCATCACAGCACTGCATGGTTGTGTGGGACGTTAGATTAATAGCATGTGCCAAATTGCTGAGAAAACACACAGTCACATGCAGCAACACCTAAATTACAGCATACCGTGAGGGCAGAACCTGTGCTAAGCAGTGTACAGAGCACTGCACCTTAGAGCTTGGCTAATTTTACCCCAAATCTTTCTGAGTTTGTTGTTGCAGGCTCCTTTCCTTTTGATAATGACCTTCACGAATGTCACTCTCCTTTGCACTGAGGTTCCTGCAGACACACGCATTGCTTTGATACAGTCTCTTGATACAGCAGGGAAATCTCCCACTTTCTCCATAACATCATTTTGCTGTGATAACTGTCGTCCTGACTATATTTTACCAGTGTAAAATACTCACAGGAATGTGCAGATTAAAAGTAGCTACGCCAGTGACTAAGAACATTATTTTCCATGTGCTGTTCTCTGCCCCACATCCTTTTCCTCTATTTTCCAATATGCAAAAATCTCTTACTCTGCAGCCTGCGAAACTGCAGGGACTTGCCCAAAGATCATTAAAGTCAGTGTGATCTTCAGCTGACTTGAAAATCTTTTGATTCCGTTTTTTTTGCGCACAGGCTGTGTCTTCAGCGTTGCTGTGAGTCTCCAGAAAATGGTCCAGATTATCTGGGGATCTATTCTGCCCGGATTAAAAAGTATTCAAAAGTTCATTGAGCCTTGAGCAAACCAAGCATAACAAGAGGTTTTTTTAAGAATATTTTCCCACTTTTCCTAAACATAACAGCAAATTCGAGTGAGGATCTGAATTCCAGAGGGTATAGAAATATTCTGCTCCTATTGCTAATAACAAAATAATAATAAAAAAAATCTCATTAGCTTGTTTTATGGGGTGAAGACTGTGCACAAGCTGTTGTGTGGAACTTGTGTGGAAGATTCTATTAGAGGGTGAAAGAGAAATCGGGATGAAAATAAGTGACAGGAATCAAACTGATGCCAGTCCAAAGCTGTCGGTTCTGGCAAACAGCTCCTGGCTATTCGGACTTCAAATAGGAAAACAACAAAAAAGCAGCAACTGATCTGTGTCTGCTCAAACTGACTCAAGAACTACGTGTCTTAGACTAACCCTGTGGGAGGAAGTTCTTCTTTACCCTTTTCATTTTTTGATTAATTTTAGCAACAGAGAACTTTTCCCAATTTGCCACTTTACACTAACCATTGTGAGTCCTTTTTTGTTTTTGTTTTTTTTTTAACAAGCCTTTCCCAATAGCTCCCCATTTGTCACAATGAGGTTAGGTTGACTGCATTAAAGACTGCAAAATAGTACAGAAAGGGTCACATATTGCATTTCTATCATAAAACCCATAAATATTGGTTTAAGTTATTAACAGATATGGATGGCCACGACCCCTAAGCCACTTGCTGCAGGAGCTGGAGGTGCCACACAACGGGAAGGGCTAATTCTTCATTTTTATTTCCAGGCAAAAACTTATGCCCAGGGGAAGAGATGCAGGTCCAAGACTAATAGCTGCTTGGGTAACTGAGTATCTGCGAACACGAAATCTTTCCCAAACACGGCACTTCCACTAATGGAAGAACAGCCTATTTTCCACAATAGCTGAACACTTGATTTCTGCAATATAAAATGATACAGCTGCGAACAATGCCCAAGCCTGATATTTTTGCAATGCTGTTTTCCCCTCCTTCAATTAAAAAAAAAAAAAAAAAGAGATATAAAAGACTCATCTCCTTTCAATTTGCCTGTTAAAACAAGTAATTCTCTGCAGACATATGCCCTCTTTGGGCTTTCACCTTCAAGGTCTTAGGAATTGTTTGATGTGGGGATCACACTGTGTAGAGAAGGCTAATTCAGTGACCCTGGCACAAGAATGGAAATGTCAGAAATATACTTGAGATCAGACCTGACATGGTTTAACTGAGAGGGATTTGCTGCTCTGGAAAACACTCCTGTATCTGCATGATTTTTTTGCTTCTTTCCAAAGATTTTTTCTCCAGAGACCAAAGATTAATGTAAAATAAAGTAAGAAACAACCTATACACATACCTAAATTAGATTCCCTTCCTCTTAATAGAGTAATCATAGTAGCTATTTGGGATGCCGAATAGCAAAAGCCAAACAATAAATTGTTAAAAATCACTCTCCAAACTCATCGGATTTGTAAAGAAATTGGGAAACGAAACAGCAGAGCAGAGATGAAAAAGAGTATTTCATAGAGATAACCCATGTCTATCACCTCCGCAATGGTCTTCACATTATCATCTCCTCAGTAGCTTTGAAGATAAGTCAAATTGCATCCATAAAATACTCATTAGCTAAGGAACAATTTGGTCACTCGCTAAGGAAGAATAAGTATCTTCTGGCCCTGATTTTCCAACCAAGGATCAACTGCTTCTGCTGCACTTACAATACCCATTAGTCACCTCATCAACAGGATCTGTTTGCTTGTACCAAAAAGACACCAAAAGGTGCAACACACAGCCTTGACATGTTATATAGTTCAGATGGGATCACACACACAAATAGAAAACAAAGCTGGAGACACAGAGAAATATAAACAGGATGTCTCTTACATCCCCTGACTGAGTGAGACTCTCAAGTACTTTCTTCCCAAAAGTGAATTTCGAGAGAAGATAACTCAATATCACCCTGGAAATCTTATTTCCTCTCCATACAAAGGCATGCTGTAATTCAGATGCAGAGGAGCCCTATGCACTTTAAATGTTATGCCTGTCAATAGCACATGTTTGCCGGGGAAATCATTGCAACCTTACACTATTTTAAATTTATCAATAAATTATTTCTGCCCTGTGCAGCATAGATTTCCTCATCATACGAAAAGGCCATATACCAGCGGAGGGGATGACAGAAAACCTTGAGGCAAGAGATAAATCTTTTTCTCTGCATTTTGCGCATGACAAGTTCTAGGAGGAACCAATTGCCATGGGAAAATATTACCCTGGGAAATACTACTCCTGTTCTAAGCCATGTATGGTAAATTTACCTCTGTTCCAAGGTTTATGCTACTTGGAAGCAGCTTCATTTTCCTCGCTCCATTTGAGGGAGAGGCTCTACACTGAGGATCTGGGGGTTAGTCCAATCCTGCTGCTTATTCCTTTCTTATGAAAATACCGTGGCACCTTCTCAACTAATAAAAATACCATAGCACCTTCCTTGTGCTTTCCTCTCCTCCAGTGCAAGGATATTGCACCTACACCATGGGTTGCTGTAGAGTCCTGATTTAAATACCACAGCTTACAAGTGCCTCGTGCTTAGATAAATGCCTACAGAATATAAAAATCACTTGATATGAGCCAGGGTATCAGAATCTAGCTCCAAACTTCCTGCAAGGAAGACCATAAAAAAATATATGTCTGTATCATGCCGTAAGTATTTATCACAAAATATGTGAGCACAAAATAATTCTGGATCCGAACATATGCCTTTATGGTTGTAGGATTTGTATTTATGCTATAGTAGAGGTAACTTCAAAGTGATCCTGACCCCTTCAACTGCATGATTTATTCCCATGGCACCATCTCTCACAGAAAGCTGAAACAAGCCCAGGCTTCATTTTTTCTTAACTATATTCTCTTGCAATTGTTTCTGGGCCCGACACTAAGTGGAAAGAGCTACTGAGATGAAAATAATTACATGTATTCATTTTAGGATGCTCTCTGTGCAAATTGCAGCCTTTGTGTGTCAGTCTGGAGGTATCATTAGCCTCTTGGAAATCAGTTGCAACCACGATTCTGCTTTAAGCAGAGGTTGTGTCCAGAAGGGCTGTTTATAAACAATTCTCTGGGGTTATTTTATGACCTTGTGGATACCTTTTAGCTCCAGCTCTCGGGCAAAACTTGGTGACTCATTTTCTGCTCGCCTTTTCAGGCACCATGCAGGTCTGTTAGGAGAGCACATCTATCCCTCATTATCCTTGAGAAGTGACACATCTAATGAATCAAAATGACACCAAAAAGAGTGATTTCTCTCTTTTATCTTTACTTTAATTGCTGGTTTGTATGAAGTTGTGCCACTTTCCCTGTGAGTTACCTGAAGGCTTGTCCTGCTTATACTGTTGTGGTTTTTTTTAACATAGATTTCCTGCTTTTGAATTTGCAGGGTGATAAAAAAACATCATTTTTCGTAATTTGTATAAGTTGGCAATGTGTTGGCAGTGTGCAGCCTCTAGTATTTGAATTTTATATGGATATTCTTGCCGTGCTAAAGCTTAGTCAGCATTCCTGTAGATACAAATTTACATCTGCTTATTGTAACTAACTACTACTAACTCTCTACTAACTACTCAACCTTAACTGCTTATAAAGCTGTCCCTTCTCAAAATCTGGGAAGCTATTACGCTTATTCCCTCCATGACCTGGTCCAAACCTGAAATTTTACGGATGAGAAATGTTATAGGTCAGTTTTCCCCATTTCCACCTTTACCCCCCTGCTAGGACACATGACTTTCTTCCTCCTTTCTTGTCTGTATGAACTATTTCTCCTTGCCTCTCTCTGCAGGATGTTCTTTCTCTGAGCATAAAAGATGGCCTAATGGCCTGACCACCTGCGTTTGCTGGGGCAGGTTTTTAAAGCGATTTAGTGCCCAACAGCAAGTGAGAAAACATTAGAAATGAATTCTAAAGAAACCGCCTTCAAGTTCTTATTTACAGCTATATTAAACTATCTTCTTCAGGAAGCCACTCTGATGCACCATCAGCACAGAGGAACAGACACTAGATAGACTCTCACCTCCCAGAAATCTATCAACTCACTAAAATGCATTTTCCCTTTCCACACACTCTTTTGGCCATTTGTTGAGTTTTTGCGTCACCCGCTAAGCTTATTTATCCTACATGGACTTATCCAGTTTGTCACTATTTTCCTTCCGCGCGCGTTGGCCATCAGCACATCAGAGCTGGAGCATCCCTCTCAAAGCAGCTTGGCCAACAACCCTGTGGTGCTAAAAGCTGATAAATCTTCAGTATCCTGATGGCTACCATGAGAACGCTCTCAATTTCAAGTCTGATTTATTTTACTGGCTCAGCAGAAAAATCATCCCTCTCTAAAAACAAGTCCAGCAACATGTGAGCAGGGCTACAAGTTCCTAAGTGGCCAACTCTTGCCTAAGTCTCAGCTGAGGTTTAACACTGGGTAATAAATCACAGTGGGGCATCCCTGGGAACCCAGAGCTTAACCAGTTTGTCTTTTACTTTAGGCTCGGGGAGCTGATATAGCTGCCAATTAGAGTTCTCTTCCCCGAGTAAAATAAAATTGCTGTTTGGAATGAGATTTCATATTGGTCCGTTGCAAAAATCATTCAAATTACTGGAAGGCCTGAAATCAATAAAATAAAGTGTCAGTGAAAGAAAACCCATTAAGAACAGAGAAACCTATTTCTAAAGCCTTTTTCTAAAGTCGTTTTGGATAGTCCATTGGAAAAGTAATTGTACTTGTTTTAGAGATGCTTTATTGCATGTGTCCTTCCTTCTTCGGATCTAAAATGTGCTTGAGCTTTGTAATGCGGTGCTTTGTAATGCGGTGGGTATTTTTGTGCCTATGACATTTGCTGGGTTCTTAAATCCACAGATTAATTGAGACTGACAGGAACCCCTGTAGATCATTCAGTCCAATCTCCTGCTGCAAGCAGGCCCATTAGATGGGTCTACGCAGGGAAATGTCCAGTCAAATTTTGAATGTTCCCAAAGAATGGCCATTTTCCCATTTTCACTTTGTGAGCAATGAATTCTATTGCTTAACCACCATCACCGTTTGTTTTTTTCCTTCTGAAATTTCCCTTTTTTCCGGTTTTGGATCATAGCCCCTTAGCATTTCCCAATGCACCTGTCCGGCTCTGGCCTCTCTTGATCAACAGACAGTAAATTCACTGGTTATTCAGATGGCCACGTCTCTTCGATTTGTGGCTTTTCCACTTCTTTTCAGGAAAGCATTAAGGATTAAAAGGAATCAAATCCATGGAGTTGGTGTTGTTTGTACCATTTTAATATCCAAATGGTGTTGGTCTTTTGTCCCACTGCTCCCTTTCATCGTACACTTTCTAAAGCTACAAACTTGCATTCTCAGGCACGTATTATCCTTTCTTTCGATGAAATGATACTTAAAATCAGATACATGTCTAACATTGTTCCCTGCATTTTGATAAATGCTATGCTTATTCCTGAATTTATGAGAAAACGGAAAACTTTTACGGCTACAAAATAGAAAACAGAAAATAGTTTTCTCATTTTAATAACCTGAATTAATATTTTCTATATACTATAATTAAAAAAATCATGAGCAGGAATAGATATACTGGCAAGCAATAAATCAGTTTTGCCATTTTCCTGTTATTACTAACCATGAATGAATGCTACAGATTTATGTTCTGGTAATTCATCACTTCTCACCTATTATGCTGTGGGCAATTTGTTATGCTCATAATAACTGGTTCTCAAACTCATTATATTCAATGCTGAGTTATTTAGGAGTATGTAACATTGAAGAAAAAGTCAAGAAAAAAAAGGAGAAAAATCCTGAGTAGTTTTGGTAAAATACAGATAGAAAGTCGATATTTTTTCCTCTTTTTATTAATTTCAGAGGTAATAAACAGGATTTACCTGCCGCATCAGTCAGGGGTGATTGTTAAAGCATCCGTTGTGACAGCTAGCAGCGTTCTAAGGAGCAGATATCAGCTAAAAATGGTGAGCCCAGCCTAATGGTTGCTGCTTCTGCTCATGACTCAACACATCAGTTGGATTTGACATCTTTTTTGTGTGCAAAAAAACAGTCTGCTTTATCACCTAGCAGCAGTTTGTATATATTAGCCATGCTCTTGTGCAGCACGTTTAGATAAGGTTGTCTTTGCAACTTAGCAAGTACCTAACTAGTCTCAACTCCCATTCTCCCACTCTATATTAACCTACATAGACTGGGTTTTTGTACACATTGCATTAAGCTCTCTCTTGCAAAATTATCCATGATTTCATTTGTTTCTCACCAGATATGTAAGAAAAACCCCTATGTGAACACATGCTGATGCTGTAGGATCGGGGTCTGTCTTGAGGGTCTGGGTCCAACCTCCTGCTCAAAGGAGGGTCAGACCTGGCTTCACACTAGGATGCCCAGGACTTGGGTTAAATCTTTACAGCTTCTGAGGCCCTACAGGGTAATTATTAATTAAAATTATATCCAAGGGAGAAGGTGTAGCCAGGAAGAACTTCCCTCCAAAGGAGGCCGTGAAGAAGAATGATTTTCTGCAAAGAAGAGTGGTCAGCAACCTGCCTGGAAATGTTTGTAAAACTCGACTTGCTATGGGCTGCAGGGATAAAAATGGAAAGTATGCTGTAAAAAAGAGCAGCCGCTGTAAAAGAAAATAAATGCTGAAGGGACACTAAAAAGATCTCCAGACTTCCACCTCTGCTAAGAATATTTACAGTCCATGCAGGCAGAAAGCAAAAGGAAAGGAATGTCCTTTAAAAAATATTTAATGGAGATTGGTGTCAGCAGAGCTTGTATTGCTAGAAATAATTCAATTTTTTCTCAGTATTCACTGGAAAGAGCAACTGTGTTACTGCAGGCAGAGAAAAGGGAGAGATCTCCTGAATTTGCCTTCTGAATTGCAGTATCCTTCCAATGTCCCTTGAGTAGATGAAAATTAGCTACAGGGCAGCTTGAAGCCATAAAATATTTCTTGGGGAAAAAAAGTATAGATAGCGTTTAGGTAGCATGAAACCAATGTCAGCTCTGAAAATCCTTTTTTTTCCTCTAACACAAGTAGTTTAGTTCTTTTAATTACATTTTCTAATAGACAATTCCTAATAGACAATTTCCTAATAGACAATTAATAGACAATAGACAATTCTGCCCTGTGTATTATTCTAGCACTAATCTGACCATGTTAGACATCCCAAGGACACAGCGTGACACTGTTCAAGAAGTGGCGTTAGATACGATTGCCAACGTAACGGAAATGCTGCAGTGTTAGAAATTCCTCCCAAATGAGGGATGTGGTAGTTTCAGGGGGACATTGAGTAAAGTGCATGAGATCGAGGCTGCCACATGGCTTTCCTGGTGGGACACAAGCCAGATCTCAAGAGTTATCTGGTTAAAATGTAAATAAGATAAGATAAGATAAGATAAAATAAAATAAAATAAAATAAAATAAAATAAAATAAAATAAAATAAAATAAAATAATGCACCAGGGTCAATTAGGTAGATATTAAGCTTGTACCCTCCTATATCAAGAGCCCAAATGAAGATGCAATAAGATGTGATACAGTATTCATATATAAAAAGAACTTTCCTAGTAGAAATCAAAGCTTAACTTATATTAATATTTCTAGCAATAATACTAGTGGTTAATGAGACTTTAGAGAGTCTAGAGTTTGAAAATAAAGCATGGGAGACACCAGTAGAAGCAAATATGGAAGTCTACCTCTAAAATAAATAAATAAATAAGGCCCTCAGAATTCATCCTTACAATAAAGAGTAAAACACATGCTTCTATCACTGGAAAACTAAAAGCAGTCAAAACAAATGGCACAATCAACAAATAAGGCTGAAAAGTATACTAAGAAGTCCTCTTCAGAAGGTTTCTAAATACAAAATATTACACAAGAAAAACTGAAGCTGAAGAGGACCAAGTGCAGGAAAGTCTAATGAACTGAGAATTCCCCCTAATTCTCCTTAACTCAAGTCCACTATTTCAGAAGAGGGTTTCGCTGATAAAACCGTTTCCAGCTTTATTCCATGGCCAGCAGAATTGTTTAGCTCCTACACAACCTGCCTCGAGGCAGCTGGGTGAAGACCATCACAACATGCGCCAAACGTGCCCTGCACTATTACCAATGTTGCCTATTAATGAGTATTCCTTAATTTCCAAAACTAAACCTGAGCTAGGTGAGGAGAGTACAATTAAAACAGCATTATTTTCAATAATAACACTGACCTTAGTGGATAAAGGTTCATTTGTGTGGTTTTCCTAACCATTAATTCCCTATAGAGAATTTATGGCTATATTTCTCCCAAGGAAAATATCTATATATGCATATATTCCAAAACAGAGAAGCCTCTGAATTTATATTGTCACAAAACAAATTGTTTTCTTTCATCAACACATTTTTAATAATAGCCCAGAGAGCTCTGTTCTTTGTTTTGGTTTGTTTTTGTTAAACACTCTAGTTCTATAATATTATCCATTCGTTATTATAGAGAGAAAGATTAAATTCTGAAAGTAGATGAGTCTAACAGAAGACAGAGAAATTAAAAACATAATACAAAGATACGAAAAATGATGAGACAGTCCTCCCAGGTTTCATATTTTGCATCCATTTTGGCTAGCGTTCACTAGTTTCTATTACTTGATTTAAACGACCTGAAATTCATTTTGTGCAGTTATGCTAAAGCTGTGTGTTACACTTTTTTTGTAACCTCATTTTAGCTAAAAAAAATCCATTCTTCCAAAGAATATTTTAAATTTCAATAGATCTCAAATTCGTCTCTGTACTCGTAGCATTTCATCAGGGCTTTAACTTGCCCTGCAACAAAATGCAATGTCCTATACAACATATGCTGATTTTACTGCAACTGTAAAGAGAGAGAAGATGCATTTTCTGCTTGCCAGTCTCTAAATAAAAACCAGGAAGGAAAACATATTTACTGGCCAAAACTATCATGTTTAAGACTTTACCACTGCAATTACTTTATGGTTTTTTTTTTTTCTGAATTAAACAGAGGAAGAGAAAAAAGCAATCTTAATTTTATAATTATGTGTACATAGTATTTATCAGTCTGCATTAGTAGTAGTACTTATTGATTGATTAGTTTGAAGAGTATTCATGTAGAGTATTTATTAATGAGCATTTATTAGTAGTATTTATTGAGTTTGGACAAACCTAAATACCTAACAAAAATACACATCTATGTCCTCCATTTAAATAAAGTCTTGCAGCATTTGTAAGTTTAGCTTTCTGGTGCTGTTTAATTTCAATAAAATAGTACGCATTTCCCCTAGCTACAGTAGCACGATGCTGGAGAAAGACGATATCAAAAGAGACAAACCCATCAACATGAGCAAGTACTGAAAATTTTGCTGTTTTGATGTTGACATAAAATGTTCTAATAAAAAATCTCAGCGGTGCCAGATTGGATGTTTAGAGAAAGGCAAGGAACAAGGTGCTTGTGAGTCAATAAGCCAAGGCGGCCTCGTCTACCCACAGATAAATCCCCATCACTTGGAAGACTGCAGCATAAGGCAAAATATTCCCGAGCCAAAGATGTCTGAAGAGCAGATGCTTCAAAACAGACTTGCAAATTCCCTAATTTCCAGCTATTTTCCATCGTTGGCCAAATATGTACAGCCACATGTCACCACCGAAACTCTCCGAAGAGACAAGAGCCTCTGAATGAGGCTCTATGACCACATTATCCAGTAAGCCAAAGAAAAGCTTTACAGAATCCCTACTGCGCTCAGTAATTACATATAGTTTATTTACTTTCTTTGCAGAAATATCTAGAATTATCTAGAAATATTAAGCCACTGAGTGACGTTTTGCAGTGGCTTGGGCTGGGTTGGGTTTGGACAGCTTCCCCAAGGGAATGATGGGCTCCTTGTCTCAATGTGTGCACAAATTGTAAAAATAAAACATGGGTTTTGCCTGTTCTATGAATGAATACCTTGATATATGGGACAGGCTTGATCCATAAGGCAGGTTCATGCACATTCGGTTCTGTTTCCACCTGATGCTCTTAGCCTTAACACAAGATGCACTACAAATATTGAAATAATATTTAAGATATCACCCTTCCTGATGAATGGGCGTTAAAGATAAACCTGCTTCCGACTTTGCGGGCTGGCACAGGTGCTGAGAGAAACAGAATGGGAATAGTCATGCCGATAGCAAGCAAAAGGATTCACTGTAAATAGTATCAGATTAATAGTTGGCTCAATAAGTTATATGAGAAACAGTATTCATTCATTAGCGCAAGAAACCTAGGGACAATCTAAGCAAATAACCCTCCTACATGTTATTTTGCCTCATCTTTCCTGCAGCCTAAAATGAGACTCATTAAAATAAATAAATATTAACTTAAAATATATAAAGTTCCAATTACCAGGAAAAGTTCCTTACAGATTGCCTGGTTTTAACTCAATCTAATTTAACAGCCATGGAACAGACAGTTCCATTTTGGGATGCGGTGCCGAAATGTAAAGAAAAGAAGGGAAAGGAAGAAAAGAGAATATATTGACAAAGTTATGAATATTTGCCCAGTATTAAAAATATTCACTGGGTGACTCTGTGTTTCCCTCCATTGAGAGTGAAGCTGCTCAGCTACGTAAACATTTTAACGTTGATTAATATTGAATAATAACTTCCACTTATACGGGGCTTTTTTAACACCAAGGGATCATTAGGCTCTTAAACAAGCTTTAATGTCTAGAAAAGCTGCCCAGCTGAATCCCTTCATCCACCACTGAGCTAGAACTGCTGCTGCTGTGAAATACGAGGGATATTTAACAGTTCAGGGCAATACGGCTGGGCACAGGCAAGGAAGTGAAGAATAACTTCCCCGGCTAAAGCTGAAGGGAAAACATATTTCTGGAATGGGAAGAGATTCCGGCTTTGGGGCTCACATTTAATAATTCTTGGCCTTTTTTCTGTGCTGACAGACTACGCAACTCGTGTTCATGCCAATGGGAGCAGGACGGGTTGCATCTCTCCCTGCCGTGTGCGATTGCTTTTCTACATTATTATTATTTTTAACTATACAAACACTCTCTGCTCTACGTCGAAAATAAGAAATGACTTAAGTCCTATTCCTAGATCAGTAGCTCAGACCTGACATAAACTGCTCAAAGTGGGCTTATTGGTAGTGTGATTCACTGGAGCAAAGTTGTTCAATGACACCTCCAGATGCATCCTGACCATGGAAACTGTGTTTTCTCCACAAGGAAAATCGACTTTCCTGTTCCTTTGAGGAAGGAGTCTTCCCCGACAGCACGTGGAAGGCACAGACTGCCCACGCTTCTAGGAGAGGGGCAGCTGGGACCATCTCTTGCCAAGGCCCCCAGATTGACCTTCTCCTCCTCCATCCCCGGTGCTTCCATCTCAGCAGATACTGCTGGGGCCTTCTGCATCTGAGCCCAGCGTGTCGCTTGTATTTCTGCAGCCGAAATGCAGAGGAGGGTTATTAAAACACACTTTGTTTGACTTCTTTAGCCTACTTGAACGCAGCCGTTAGAGAGGCGGCAGCTGCATGGCCCTAGGACTTTCTCCATACGCGCTGCCGCTGTGATGCAAATAGCACACGGGAAGGCCTGGCCCAGCTGGGCTCGTTACGAGGCACGACACGAGGAGGTTTAATAAAGACCCAGTCCTATTACTGGCGCCGACGGTGAGGTCAAACCGGGAAACGCGTTGCTGCTGATTCGCAGCCTCGTGTTCTTGAGGAGAAACATGATGTACCTCAAAGTGCAAACAAGGCCTTGCACCACGTCTCTCCTTAGGTTTTCCAATGATAGATATATTTATAAGGTTCTGCCTACAGTTGCAGAGATCAGGCTTTGATTTCTTACGATGCCTCATCTAGTTCATGAGCCACCTTTTGCCAATGGATACTGAAGACTTCTTAAAGTCTAGTGTTTTGTGTTTGCAGCCTCCAGCCTATCAGCAGCATCCCAAGCCTTGCAAAGCTGCAAACACCTCTGAAAAGCATCAAATCAAAACATCTTGGAGGATGCTTCCAAAGCAGGGGGCATTTCATAAGGATGGCCCTGCTCCAAGTCACTGGTGTGCAAAAAAAAGGGGAAAATAATGGCTAAAAAAAAAAGCAAGGTGCATTCTGGAACTGTTAAGCATTTAGAGCAGTTTAGGTAAGGAAAGGATGGTTGTCACCCATTGCCAGGGGAGAGAAAATCCAGGTAAATAAATAAATAAATAAATAAATAAATAAATAAATAAAATGTTGTTGAAGGCTATTCTGGGCACGTGGAAACAGCTTAGGATTGTGTTCTATTGCAAAACACAGGAGAGGAACAGTCAGCCACAATGCTTTAATGTGTTCGGCTGTAATTCCAGCCAAATTTCTCTGTTCTCTCTTCTTTTCACAATTGTTGCCTTAGCTGGTTTGGGGTTTCCTACACCCAGTTAGCTGCAAAACGTTATTTTTACTGCATAAAAGACAACCACTCACTCTTGAGACTTCTCTGTCCTTCTCGGGACAGCTCAAGTGCACAAGGTTTGCTGTCAGATGACTTTTATATGTGTCAGAATAAGCTGCTGCTGCGTTTATACATACATCTATTTATGCATTCATCGCATCTCCTTCCTCTACCCTATCTATCCATGATGAATGTGCTTTCAAACCAAGGACCCTGGGTCACCTGGTGTCACTGGTGACAGAAGTCCCAGAGTTAATTGCCACACGATGCAGTTATGGCCTGTGAGATGAGGACCCCAAAGGTGGGTCACACAACCAGCATGGACAGGACAGGTTTAGGAGACGGTGGCACGCACGAGATGCTCAGCATGAGAGACCGCGAGCTGTTGTGAACCAAAACCTTCGGCAGCGAACTCAAAAATAAGATGAAATAAAATAAACCCCAGCTAATGAAAACTCACTGTAGCAAGAGCCATTAACTGCTTAAATAAATGCCATTTCTAAGATTATTGCATTAGAATAAGTGTGTTTTTTACTGACTGGGGAATCAGTGGAGCTGCTGTGAACTGCTGCTGCATTCCCATAAAAGAGGAAGGGAGACGGATTTTATAGGCTGACAATTACGTTTACCTGGGCAGGGGAAATGTGCTGGTCAGAGAGTGAATCACAAAACGCATAAACGTGGGCTGAGAACCACGATTTATTTGATAGGAAGATAAGAAATAGGAAACTTATTCAGCTTCCTCTACTGAAAATGTTCTTTTTTTATCATTTTTTTTATGGTGGAATACTGTTAACTACCCAAAGGCTCTCCAATTTTCCAAAAAGGAAAAGGAGGAAAGCTGAAGTTTGTAAACAGATCTCTTCCACGTTCAAAATCTCTAGATTTTCTTCCTTTCTCTCAGATTAAAATATTTAGATCAGCTAGAGGAAAGCAGAAATTAAATTCTAGAAAATTTAGAGGAAAAGCAAGGGTGAAATGGGAGATCATCACAGTCAGTAAAATATAAAAGCTGTTTTTTGCAGAAAGTATAAAAAATAACTAATCTATCAGTAAAAATCATACTTTACTCATCTACTAATTTCTTCAAGGTCATTTTTTTTCAGTATACCTGCAGCTGTGTCATAAGGCAACCTGAATGAAATCCAATACTCTTAAAAGGCTGGCAGGTGCTGCGGAGCCAAAATCCCAATATTTTATCTGCGAAATACTCTCCTGAAAACCCATGTCTGCTTGGCAGCGCCAGAGCTGCACCTCACCCAAGCTGTTGGCTTAAAAGGTAGGTTAATTCTTGAAGAAAGCAAAATAATTCTGGTTTTCTGGCCATTCAGTGCCTTGTCCTCCCAATTTCACTTAAAAACAACAACAACAATGAGCCCTGGATTATCTCCAGCTGTGACTCTTGCTGGGACAGAAAAGCCTTTTCCACATCCAAGATGCCCTTCCACTCCTTCCTTGTATGTCCCTCTCTTGTTCCCCAAAAATCCTCTCTCATGAAAAGCCTTGAAGCAATAAGACCCGGAGGAGGAAGTCTACAATCATCGTTACTGAACTTCTTATTAACAAACAGAGTGTTTGGGTCAGAAGGAAACCTACTGGCATTTTAAAATATATCCTGGTATAGTTATTCAGTGTAGCTCCTTCGTATTACACAACTGCTTGTATCAAATACCGTAGAGAAGGAAGATGCACCTTCCTTCAGGTAAGGTTTTTGGTTCCTCCGAGCAGACACTGTTGGTCCCACGTTATCTCGTGGCGTTTCAAGAGTCGAGTGGATTCTCTGCACTGCACACGAGGCTGCAGCGCTCCCAAACAAGCTGTTGCTCTGCGCAGCTGCTAGAAAGCCCAGGGCGATCCAGTAAGTAAAACGAGAAATTCAATTTTTGCTCTTCATTTACAACCCAAACCCTCGGCAGCTACAAATTACACGAGAAGGACTGGTCACAGGGGACTGGGAATGCACATGTTAGACTAGCACAGAGTCCTCAGTTTGATTTGAAAACCAGGGATTTGGGTTTTGCTGGTTCGGGTAATGGGAGAGGTTTCTTGCTGGTCAGGATACCGTGATGAGGGGTGTGGGGAAAATAGCAGCAGGGTCTGGTCAGGTGGAAGCGGTTTGTGAACACAAATTCAAAACCCCAACATTTGAAAATCTGCTTTTTAAACAGAAAACAAGCTCATACGCAGCCCCATTTCTGTGCATCTTCCAGGTTTGCTGAAGAAACAGTCAATGATGATGGCAACCGTCCTGCAAAGCTCTGCTGCTGTCAGTGCGCGTCACCATGGCGAGCCCGGCTTCGCCAGCTTGCATTCCTCACGTGCTTTCCTAGCTGGAGGCACAATTGCTTTTTGTGCCTGCGAGTCCTTCAGAAGAGCAACAGATCCATAGAGCAATTTGATGCTTGCAAATGCAAGAAGACAGAAACACACTGAGGGTGTTTTTCCTTGCACAGTTTTTAAGTTCCTGTGCTGCCCGGTCTTGATCCTTGTGGTCCAGAGGCATCAGTGGAGGAATCTTTGGGGATACCCCGAGGCTGTGCCTGTTGCGCTGCTGTCCAGTGAATATTGAGCAAAATCAATAGCGCTTTCGATCTTGCATTTGTTCTTTTGTGATATGCAATAAATTACAGTTTGCAGCCTCTGGAGCATGGTCTAAACTTCTGCTTTTAATGCCAGCATCTGCAAAAAGAGCTCTCTGAATCACAGAGAACATCGTTGTTATCGTTGTCATCACCTGCTCCAGGAATGACAAATTGAAATTTTAAAGGTGAACTCATTGAGAGATGTGAAATGTTAAGAGTGATCCTGGCTAGGGTGGCTGAAGTGCTTTATATAAATTTATTGACGCCCATGTTTTTACACACTGTAATGAAAATACATCGCGGGCAGGTCCCAGTTGTGACAAATGCTCTCGGAGCAAAAAGGTGGGCACCAGATAATGCCAAAATGGTGTCCAAGGAATTCCAGTGATGAAGGTGGCATGAACACCCTTCCTGAAGTAGAAACCTACAATATTCTGATACGCTGAAATCAGGCCCATGCTATATATAATAAATACTACCAGCTAAATCATGCAATGTGCCAATATGATTGAAAAAGTCTAGTTCCTCTCCCACTGCTAAGTGAAACCCTTTAAAAATAAAATTCAATTTACAGTCACTATTATTGCTTCCTAGTGAGCTTTTTTTTTATTATTTCCAGAGAATTAATCTGAGCAGATACATATAAACAGAGGCAGGAAACAATCCCCTTATAGCAATATAAAGATTAAATAAGCAGTGTTCCTCATTAGTTTAATGATTGTGCGCTCAAGATTTGAGAGAATCCTATGGACATTATCATTATATAGATAATTAATAATGAGAAGAATTCCGCTGGCTGAAATTACATGTTATTAGCCAGAGAGCTCAGTTTACAGAGACACGTGATGTCTAAATGGGAAGGGTCAGGCGGGTTCAGGCTCAGCAGGAGCAGCACTCGGTTAATCTCCTTGTCTGCTACTATCGCCATGGCACTTTGACACATTTCCATGTGCTTATCCTGAAAAATTCCCATGAGGAGGGAAATTTTTGTTGTTGCTGCTGTTGCAAACACCAGGCTAAACGGTTTGTGTTTGATCACACAGTGAATCTAAGAGGAAAAGGGCAACTGGGCGTAAGTTTTCCAAGGTGCCACTATGACCATCTGCACACATCTTGGCAAAGATGCTCTTGCCCTTGATAAATGGATTCATCTCTATCAAACGCCCCTGGGTCCTCAAAGCTGGATCCGAGTGACAACAAACCCCTGTGGTTCACGGTGTTGACCTGATGCATCAGAGCTGTCACGTCTGTGACCCCCAACTCTGATGGCCCTGTTGATGCACCCAAGGTCTCCCTGGCTGTGTCACTGTCTCCACATGTTGCAGACCCGTGGACTAGCCAAGCCTCGGCGGTCTCTCTTCCACATCCAC
This sequence comes from Crypturellus tataupa, assembly GCA_034781795.1. NCBI lineage: Eukaryota > Metazoa > Chordata > Aves > Tinamiformes > Tinamidae > Crypturellus > Crypturellus tataupa. The sequence continues at coordinate 760,259 of JAWLRI010000833.1, forward strand.
AATCTAGGGCCCTGGCAAGCAGCAAATCTCCCCAGACAGCCAGTCAAGGCAGGCAGATGGAAGCCTGCATCCCTCCCAGGGAGGGAGATGCTGGGAACATTAAAATGACAATATGATAGATAAGTAAGCATTTCTGAAGCCATAAATTTGAGAAATCACAGTAGCGCGTTACGGAAAAGTAACAAAACCCTCCACTCTCTGCAGCAGCAGTTATCCCAAGGGGAAAGCTACATATCCAAATACCATTTTGTGGTGTTTGCTGAACAAAAGGAGCATAATCAAAACTCCCTTGGCCAGAAGTACTCCTTATTCATAACTTGGAGCCTTTGCTATATCACTGCAGACTAGATTTCTTCTAAATAGTTAAAAATGACAGAGATCTCCTTAATACATAGACTAACCTATCTATTTTCCAGGTTGTTCAGCACATTACTCAGGCTCTGCCAGGAGCCAAAATAATCAGAAATGCATTTGAGGTGAGTCTTTGACTGCGTAGATTCACTGAAGTGATAGCATGGGATCTCATTTCAGCAGGGAACACCACAAATACTCATTTGACTACAAGCCCTTTCTAGGTTTTAGTGCTGTCATAATGCAGAAGAGCATCTTGCTGCAGCTACTGCTAGGACAACCCACCAGTACGGAACAGCATGCGCCCTAAACTGACACTCTCAAAACACACTCATAAAATGAGAAGAATTGTTACTCATCCAAGATGAAGAAACCTTCGTATGACCTTAAGGAACTGTGCTGATTAAGAATCATTTCCCAATCAATGACTTTTAGGCACAAATGGTGCTGATTTGTGGCCTTACTGAAAGGCGGATGGCAGAAGTGAAATTGGCTGCAGTAAAGCTCTCATCTTTAATTGTGTCCACTGTAACAAGCAGGCTCTAAATTGCTGGCATCTTTGAGGAAATGGAAAGCACCAAATAAGCAGCAGGGGTTTGCGTGCAATCTGCTAGAGCTTTTGCTTTCCCAAATACATATTGGTGCTCACGTGCATTAGTGGTTTTCCTTATTTTTAATGGTAACATGATAAAGGACATTTAGGCACTGCTCCCTCACCACCATCACCTCGGTATCTTCCTCTCTTGTTCTGACTGGTCTGGAAGGAAAGAGAATTTAAGAGGAGATGAGGAGGATGAAAGGAAATTTTGTTAAGTAGTAGCAAGGGTTGATTGAATTCATAAAAACCTTGGAGAGCTGGGACAGAAAATGCTTTTTTTAAATCCCTTTTTGTAGGAAAAAAAAAAACAACTTATTTTTAAAAAGAAACATTGCAATAAAATTGTTGTGCAGTTCTATGAAGAGTAAACATCATTCTGGATATTCTGGGATTTGGGTATATTCAGATCATGATTTATCTACCTAGGCATCACTACCCCTATATTGAAGTGAGATGCTCAGCAGTACGAAAGCTCTTTTCCCAGAGCTGAGAGCTCGTTCGTGTTTCCAGGGAACGTCTCTATCTCCAGGGCGGACCCAAAGTGACACTTGGACGGAGACCCAAATCAGATCAGTCCTAAAAGAGCCACTCCAACGTGTCTCAGAGCTGAGAATGGACCTGGAAGGTGAGACAAGGAACACCATCATCTGCTGGAATGAAGCACTGGGTACATCAGCTGGGACGGGTTGAGCAATTCTCTCCAGTCATTTCATTCCTTCACTCCTGATGTAATAATAGGAAAAAAAGGTGTCGCAGTGCTTTTAGTTTCAAAAGATTGAAAGCTTTTCTGTCTGTGTGGCCTGGGCCAGACCCTCTATCAAATGTAAGTCAGTGTAGCTCTGGTGTGCTGATTTCCTCTTGTTTTTTGCCCTTTTCCTCAAAAGATGGCCACTGTGAGGTGGATTGCAATAGCTTAGCTCCATGGCTTGCAACAGCAGATGGAAAACAGCCTAACATCTTACAGACTAGACTAAAGCAAAATACAACAGTCCTTTATCTGTATTTTGGGTCTGCTATATAATACTTGAGTAATTTTTATTGCAGAGATGGCTGTATGCAAGGACAATGAATAAACCTAGCAGATGCCAAAGGGACGCGCAGACTATGTCTTGTACGTGCATTGCATCAATAAAAAAGAGGAGCTCGTGCAGTCTTGGGAAAGACAGAACGTCTTTGCACCCCGTTTGCCAACTGCATCGGATCCAACCCGCTGCAGCTGATGCAACAACTCTGTGTCGCTGCCCCAGCCAGCCCAGCAGCAGGACACAAATTGGCAATTCTGTGCTGGAGCGGGGAAGCAGTAAAAAGACAAGGAACGAGAAGAAGAAGAAGAATAAAAAAGAGGAGAGAGCAGCAAATGTAAGACCCAGCGTGTCTGTCTCTGATGTGAACTGCTTCCAGTGGAGAAGGGAAGAAGGAAAAAAGGCAAAGGCAAATAGTCACAAGGCAACCTCAGGTGCCATGGCACTGAGTTGTTGTTTTTGAGGTATTTGGGTCTTTTTCTCCAACACCACCATGATTAGCTCATATTCAGTAACAGCAGGCAAGACTGTAACGCTGAGCAGCGCTAATGCCGCCTTGTTCACTCGGGTATGTTAATGTTCCAACATTAGGAAGGATTAATTGCAGGCTGCTCCCTTCAAATGAGGGAAACTTGCAGCATTTAAAACATTTGATCACTCAGATTACACTGTTAGGAAACTTTACAAAGAAAAGGGATGATCTGGAAGGTTTTTATTTTCCTTTTTATAACTAAGTAATAATACAAGGCGTTATTTGGTTGGCTGAATTCATTAGTTTCACTGTTCTTAAAGAAATCAAACCACAGGAGTATTAGAAAATGAAAATCTGAACTAAAACAAACAGTCTGACGATCATTCTCTCTAGAAGGGAGCTGAAATTAGGATTTTAATTACTTTCTGATCAGAATTGTGACTATTTCTCACAGTCAAAATCTCTACAGGAATGCAAAACTTTTCATATCTACCTGCTCACTTTTGCAAGTCATTACACCATATTAAGCTCATATATTTTGATGCTTTTATAATGAAGTAGAGGTTTCCAGAAGCTATAAAGAAGCTGGATGGAGATGGAATATATTCAAATGATATTTTTGTTTTGATCATGAACAAGTCCTCTGCAACGCACTGATTTAAATGAGTGCCTAAATGAAGGTCAAGTGCCAAAATAATTTTGAGTAAGTGCCTTCGCAATTACACCTCACAAACATTAAATAATACTGAGGTTCAGATGTTTACTACTCTTTTTTAAACTGGGCAACGTGCATCATAAATAGAAGTATTTCAGGATTGCCGTGTATCATCTATGCTTGGGGTTACCAGATCCACTGTTTTCTGATATGGCCAGAGACCAGCAAAACTTGCCCTGCTGCTGCCTGAGCTGTAATTGCTTCTGAGGCTGCATTCAACATTCAGCATTCCTGAGGGCTGTGCATCCCACGAGCACCAGGCTGACTTGTGAGGGGGACAAAAATAACAAAACTGGGAGAGAATCGTGCAAGAGGGCAGCAGAGCTGGAGGCAGAACAAGCAACATCCCTGCACATCCCCAGATCAGGCCTTAAAGGACTCGCTGTGGGCGATGTTTAAATCTTCCAACTCAAAGCAGATTGAAGATCATAAGAGCCTTTTTAAATTAATTTTATTGTGTGTGAGGGGAAGGTGAGCGGCTCCCTCTGAACAGGGACTGTTCACCGAGCAACAGAGATAACTTACTAGTGCCAAGGACTTCCTGTGTTGTCCTTGCAAGAAGAGTCTCTGTTTGGAGACAGACCATTGATTTAGCTCTCTCTGCTGATATTTTGCAAGGAAATTGGGTCGGTAAGTGGTGGATGGAGGAACAGGTGGCCACAGATGAGGAGTGGACACCTCAGGAGTGGCTGGGCTGTAAGCATTAGGTGACATCTGCAGCATGGATGACTTGGAAACGAACCTACAGCCACATCTAGAAGGGTCCCTCTGCTCAAGGCACTGTGTTTTTATGCAGGGCCAGTAATCTGGAAGAGGCACACTCTAACTGCACTAATATCCTGAGCAGTTTTTTAATTACACATGCCACCACACCAGAAATCTTGAAGGACATTTCCCCCCCTACAAACGGTGTCTTGTAGCTGCTCCAAACACAGACAGAAACACCACAACACCAGTAAGTGCAAGAGAAGCCCCAAGCACTGGTGGGATCCTGCACGGTTTATGTTGCAGTCAGCCCGGTAGTTTCCTGACAACTTGGCTTCGACTTGAGTTTTCTCTCTCCCGGAGCCAGGCACCATATGCTAACTGCTACAGTGCGGTAATGCTTATCCCACAGGTCTGCAGCAGCCAGGCTATATTTAAATTCAGCTGTTAGGTGGAGGTTTGTTTTATAAAAATGCCAGGAACCTGCATCCAGATGGAATCTGCATCCAGAGATTTGGTAGTGGCGGTGACAGAGCAGCATCACTCCTAACTTTGTGGGTTATCCTGTGGCCATACCATTTCCTTTAAGGTGGAAAGACCAACTTTGCACAGTGTATAATTTGGTATATTATCCAGAGCAGTAAGAACCAACTTTTAATAATCTCGGTTTCTTTGGGGCTCTCTGTAATTTTTTGTGCCTGTCTGTTATCAGTCTCAATATCTTACTTGAACTTAAGCGGATGAAACAGAGAGAAATGTTAATCCAGTTGTTTCCTGCTTTGTCAGTCGGGCTGTGTTTGTAAATAGCAGGGAGCCTCGGGGGGGACAAGATGCTCAAAGTGTGGAATTACCGATGCTGAGTACCTGACATTACAAATCAGGCCATTTCCCACTTCAGAGCCTTCCCATCAAGGGAAAAATGGCAAGGAGGGAGATGATTCTGTTTTTAGGATTTCCTAAGCAAATGTCAGAGCCAGCGCAGCTCAGCAAAGCTGCAACATTGGCACGGAGTAGATGCCCTGCAGGGCCTGAAGGTATCAGGGAATCAGTGTCAAGAATTCCTCAAACCAGGCAAGGGTGAACACACTGAAAACAGCTTTGGAGAGGGGCAGAGAGCCCAACTCAGCCCTGGGAGCTGCAGTTTCACAGCTCAGGGAAGGGCATCCAGACCTGTCCATGGCCACGGACATGACCCCATGGAAGGGCACGTGATGCCCTGCTGGAAGTCTGCAATATATTGCCCTGCACTCCACTATATCCCAAAACACATTCTCCTGTTCCCTTGATTGCGTGAAGCTGAGCTCATGCAACCCTCAATCCCTCTCTATGTGTCTGCACACCCAAATACTGGTGTCTGCACTTCCCAATACTGGTGTGAGCACACGCAGCCTGTATACATGCTGCTATAAAGGGTGTTTTATGAAAGCCAGCTCGCTTTGGAGCAAGCCTAACACTGCAGCAGGCAGCTAATGACACCGTGACAGAGTTACTGATGGGCAGGATGTGCTCAAGCCCACGCGGAGCAGTCTATGGAGGCACGATGAGAAAGTGCATGATGCAGCAGCAAACATGTGCATAGTCAGACTGAAACTGCAGACCAGCTTCTGAATGAGCCTGTGGAAAATATTCCTATTGGGATAATGCACGCAGGCTTCTTGCAATGAACATCATCAAATGATAGAGTAAAGCAGCAGCATCCAAAAAAAAAAAAAAAAAAACTTCTCATGAGGGTTGAATTGACCTGATTCTATTGCATCTGGATGCTCCCCAACATAGCAACAGCCTCAGACCAATCACTCAACAAAGCTATAAACCACAATCACTTTTTTATTTCCAGGGAAATTCTGGTGAGCTCCATTTCTGCTCTCTCTAGAGTGAATGTGATCTGCAAAACTTAGTATAAGAGATTTCCGCTTTTGCAATGTGGTGCCCAGATTTGATCACTTAGGCCTGTGGGTTGATGCCATGGATCCAGTATCTAGCTGACATATAAAGATGGGCTGACACCTGAGTAGTGTCTTCAACAGAAGAAAAATGCAACCTTTTCCCCTTTTTTTCTTCCTTTTTTTGTCTCTCGGAAGAAGTGTCCATGACCTTCTCCTGTCTTCATTTTATACTGCCCTGCTAATGCAGAATATGGTCATCCCAACAGCAGGTGGGAGGTCTTAGGAGACCACTACATCTAATATATCAGAGAAATAAAGAAAGCAGAAAACTTAGAATTTCAGCCAAAATATTCCTCTCACCTCAGAAATACTTTTTGAGAGGGAAACATGTTCTTAGCAATGTAGTAGGTAAATTTGACTGCAAAAGGGGGGCAAAAATCAAGTGAAACTGCCATTAATGACCCCTCAGTTTGGTAAGTTTATTTTTTTTTTTCTTTAGGAAATGAGAACCAATCATCAGAATCGAAGTAGATAAGTTGACTGAACTGGGAACAACAGCTCAGGAGGTAAATTGACTTGGGACAAGATGAACTAAGCTGCATAACAGCATGAGGTGCCAAAATATGTTAAAAATACACTAATTCTCTTTGAAATTATATTGCCTAATTTCATTTTTTGATATAAATGCCTAATTTCATTTTTTGATATAAACGCCTAATTTCATTATTTGATATAAATGACTAATTTCATTATTTGATATAAATGTTGCTGTTCTGCAGACTCCTCACATGCTTCCTAATCTTCAAGTCTCCAGTACTGAGTCATCCGCTTCACTTAATTCACACTCATACATAAAACTCCTTTAGCTCACAAAACTGTCAAGATTTCCCCCAAATGTACTTTTCACCCTTATTGTAGCCCTATCACAAACTCTTTTGCACCCAGGACCTGAACCTCCTAACCCAAATCCCTAGGCACGATCTCATTAAACAGATCCACTGTTAACATCCCTGTTAATGGTGGTGTTATATCATTAATGTCATCAGTGACATGGAGGTGGTAATTCCAAAACAGCTGGACCATCCACTGCAGCAAAGCTCTTACCCTTCTTAGGTACCTAAATAAATAAATGTCGCATTAAGAATTGACGCCCTTTGAAAATATGAGAATCCGGTTCTGACTGCTAATGCTCAGCTATATATAAAATTTTAACACAGATTGACTAGGAAGAAAAAAATAGTCCTGAAACAGCTCATTTAATTGATATTGCATTGGCTTCGACGATATTCAGAGAACACTGAAGATAGGACATATCTGTACCATGAGGAACGAAGCAAAAATTGGAACTTCAGCAGAATGCACAAGCTGAATTCAATGAGCAGCAGTGGGAAGAATAACAAAATATTCTATGCAGCAAGTTTACTCATCCTCTTAACTTTATTTGTGCAGCCTGAAATTGGATTCCATAGAAATGCAAAGTTTTTCAGATTGCTGAGATCTGAACCTTTATCTTTCCCTGCAGGCTATTTGTATTAATCTACTTTTCTTTCAAGCACAGAGCTGTTAAACTGCTAAAGCTCATTTAAAATGTGGCTAGATTTCTATCAATGCACCCAGAAAGCTGAATTATAGATTTTAATTGTGCTTTTATACTTTGGAGATGCTTACTTAGAAATATGCGTAACAAAAGTATGTAATTAAAGAGTCTTTATTGCTGCCGATCAGTGAATTGTGCCTATATTGACAGCAAGAGACGTCTTAGCATTTAGGCGAATTTACATAGGACACTATTTATTAGTGGTTAATATGAAACACAGGCTTAGTTTTGTTCCCCCATCATTATTAGTATTTTGTAGTGGAAGGCAGAGCTAAAGATATGAAAATGTACATACAGCTGATGTTTGGTGAGATATATGAATATTCCCCACTTGAATAACAGCTGTTCCACAAAATCAATTAAATATCTTTCTGGAAAATTAGGATTTTACTTAGAACTTTATCTTTGATCTACCTGAGGCATCTAGGTAGCTTTTAGGTTCAGGAAAAAGAGCATGTAACAGCTATATCCATGCAATATCCAGGCACTTTTCCCATCAACATGCAGGTACAAGGCCCTTCATTGATCAAAACCTATGGTTTCAATCTTGTATGACAAAAGGCATCTGTCTTTGCTATATGTATGGTCTCAAGAACATATGTCTATAAGCAGAATGGGTAAAACCAACCGAGCTGGTAGAGGGACTCTATTTCTGCAGACCAGCACGTGCTGCCGTTTCTCAATGTCTAATAGTGACAAAAGTGCCATAAAATGGGAAAAGTGAGTCCCATTTGCTGTTCAGGTTACTACTGGACAGCACGATGGAGTGTGTTATTCTGCCAGATTTTCAATTAAAACAAAATCATCTCGCGCCGCTGAAATCCCCTGGCAATGGAGTGGCAAGAGATACAGAACAGCGCGAATCCACGAGCAAATACCAGCAGCTCGGTGAGATTTACACAGCAGAAATGAGAGGAGCACATTAGGGAAGACCAGGAAAAGGGGGCTGCTGGCCAGAGACGGTTACGCTCTTGCCTTGGGATGCCAATTTTTGCTTATCAGCATAGCAAAATTGCCTGAAAACAGAATTTACTAGCAAACTATTGCTATGAGAACTCAAAACAGCTTCCAAAATCAGCACCTACCCACCTACCCAGATTCATGCACTTTGATTACTTTTGAGTAAAAACCTGATTGCATCATTGACTGGAGTGAAACTAGTGGTTCTGAACACTAATTGATTTAAAAAACACTGTTCATGCTGCCCTGGAAAGACTCTACAGAAATATAATGGAAAAAAATATAAATCCTTTCTGCCTAGTTACACATATTAAAGAGCACCACGTCAAGAATCCCTTGTACCTGAGGGAGTGGGACAGAGGGAAAAGAGAGGAGCAAAATCTTGACAGTATCTAATTTCTTAGCTATAGAGACTAATCATTTTTTTCTTCTCAAGTTTGCCTGTAAGATTTCATAGAGTCCTAAAAATGTAATTTTTATTACACCACAGATTGCCTGAATAAGATAGTACTTGCATGGAGAAAATTGCTAGCTCTGCTTGCCCCTGGTGAGACAGTGCCCGCGTTTCTGCACGGCGCTGGTGTCACTGAACGGAGACCTCATAGAAATAAATAACGTGCAGTCCTTGAGCACGTTAGTTGCTGCCCGCGAGCAGTGTGACCAGCCCTCGCTTCACAGCATGAGAATTAAATGTTCAGACCGCTGCTGCCAACCCCGGTGTTCCTTATCAGTGATAAAACCATCTTTCTCCATGTCGCAACGGAGATAACTAAATCCCAAATCCTAATCCTTTTGCTGGATTAGTCTCAGCATTGAGTCCGCCGTGGACGGGCTTGTGCTTTTACATATTGTCCTCTGCGTGTGCCTGGCTATTTACACTGAAGATCAGCGCACTGTTTCAGAGTCGGAGACCAGAAATTTCTGCAGCTCATCATTTGGATCCTTCGCTTTAGCCCCCCGCAAGGATTGCTTCATCCGAGATAGCACGTTTCCTACCTGAGAAGGTTAATTTGCAAGCAATTCATTGCCATTTTTTCTCTTTTTTTCCTCCATAACAGTGTTGTTACAGCTTAATTTTGTCCCTGATTTTCAGGACATAGTTACAGCCAAAGGATAAATAACCGGAGGGGCTTTGCCTAGGGCGGCTGTAATGCGAACTCTTTCATATTACTCCATTATTGCATTTCAGCTTTGATTAAAAGGTATCACCTACCCCTGTGCAAGGAGAATAATGATTTTTTCCCAGTGAAGCAGAAACACCAGCAACTGCCTCCAATTCCTGGTTTTATGCAGCAAGTCACCTTCCTTCCAACATTCTAAGGCCCCGTGGTAGACCGAGACACTCGGTGACACAGTTGATGAAATTATAAGGTGAAGAGCAACGTATTGATTAACAGCCTTAAGGGCCAAAAAGAAAACTGTTCATATTGTCTGAGTGTCTGACCGACGAAAATCACCCAGCATTTACCGTGGCATTGATCCTGATGAGAACAAATACCACAGTGAAGGTGATACGTGCTCAAAGCAGTACCAGATGTCACCGTGACATCTTGCTGCATGACAACATCCAAATATGGATTGGGGGCTGCAAAGTCCAACCCGCAGAACTTCAATTACTACCAAACGCAAAGCTGTTCCCACTATGTTGCCTCTGCCGTGTATTTTCTGGTCGCTCCTATGAGGTGGTTCTAGTGATGCTAGAAAGCTTCATGTACCACAGGGCATTGGGCAGCCCCCAGAACCAAACCCATGAACAAACGCTAAATCATTTTCTTTACTTAGGTATAAATGAGCCTTTAAAATGAAACAAAACAAAACACCCCAAATCATGAGGACTGTGTGCAAACACAAAGTATAGATTATACTGCTAAGACATTGCATTATGAGAATACATATGCCCCAGCACCCAAAAAAAGGACAAAATTAAGCAGCTACCACAGAGTTAATCCTTCCCTACTCCAAACCAAGGCTACCGATACCCTCCAGAGCAAGTACATGCTGCCCCGCAGTTATCCAAGCTATATAAGCTATACGCGTGTAACGTGCCTACAGTTTTTGGCTCCCAGGGGTCTAGGGATCCTTCAGAAGGATAGAAAATAAAAGCAGAACTTGGGAGATGGGAGATGATCGTTCCCTGTTACAGATTTGGCCATGAAGTGTCAGATTGTTTCAGGTTAGGAGTCCATTTGACCTCCTGTGCTCCTAGACCCAAATCTCCCCCAAGGAAACTACAATATCTTCGTGGAAGTCTATGACACTAATGGCCTTCATCGGTCACGAATGCAGGCCTAAGGATGCCCTTTTTCACCTGGACTCATTCTAGATCGGATTTAGCCTTGTTTCCTCCAAACTGAAGCTACATGGTTGCCCTGTGCTAGTAGGTGTAGATGGACATTGCAGGTATTTGCACACATATATGACTGCACCTCCTCCAAATACCTTCCCAAGGCCCTGATCTCAGTGGGATGGGACAGACTTCTTTTGTTAGCATATTTCAAAATGATCCTACAGCAAAATAGAAAGAAGAACAGGCTTTATTTTTTACCACAGTCACAAATGCAGATCTCGCAAGTATAAAACCACTCCTTGTCTGGTACATGCTATTTCCAGACACAGCTCCTGACCACAAATCCATTCAGATACAGTTGTAGTCTGAAAAATGATGATGTGCAAATGGAAGAGAAGCTCCTTTCATTCCCTTCTCCCTCTCCCCCTCTTCCCTGGCTGACTTTTGAGACATAGCTACTTCATTTACTTAACTAAAATTGACCTTTTTCCACTTTTTATTCCAGTTACTGTGACAGAACCGCTGCTTCTTGCAGAGAGATGAATATTGCCTCATACATTATCAGCCACAGATGGGAATCTCCAAAGATTCAAGCGGAATTAGAAACTGAAGTCAAGAGACCTTAGTTTGTGTTGTGGAGAAGCTTCCAAAATTTCATTTCATATTAGCATATATCCCCAATGAAGAATGTTTTATTACTGCCTACAACATTACACAAATCCACATTGGTTTGAAAATCTCATGCTACGTTTTAACTGCTGAGAGAAGAGAAAAATAGTGAAATGAATGTGACTGCCAATAAATATAGACTAGTTACACAGAAACCCTTTTTTTAAGGTAGACTTATAATTCAAAGCTAACTTCCATGCTTCTACTGAACAACAGGAAGAAAAATGATTCTGTACTTTGCAATATCTTCTTATTTCTACTTTGATTTCCTAGTTTGCAGAGGTTTTTAAGCATTTCATCAAGTTACAATGAAGTGCTCAGGTTACAGCTCCTTTTTAAGTTATCAATTTCAACCACATAGCCTGAGCCTACACACCACCATTACCTTGAAATAAAAAAAATTGCACAATTTTGGTACCAAGTTCGCTCCCACCCATGTTGCCCAGTGCCTCAAAGTCACTAGTAGGAAACGAGCACACATTTGTTCATCCAGGCCAAGGATACAGAAGTAAAAATAGACATAGCCACTACGTCTCCAGGCAAAATTCTGAACAACAGATGGGTCTTCAAAGTCAACCACATGAGAAACCAGATCACCAAAGGGAAAAGCGCATTTTGGAGGGTAAAACCCATAAAGAAGAATTCTTTCAGATTTTCTCAATCCCCAGCAAACTCCAAAACCCAAAAAGATACAAAAAGATTGTGTTTGAAGGGCTGTGAGAAGGAAAGCTGAACTTGAGTAAATTAGGACCCAAAAAGAGGTTACCAAATGTTTTAAAAGGGGTTTGAATGAACTGGTATAATATATATTTTTTTTCCTAATAAACAGTATCCTCTCTACAGCTTGCTGGGTTAAGATGTCAAGTAATAAACCAACACATTCACATTTATCCCTCCATGCAAACACACATGTGCGCATGCACACACACACATTCACAATCACACGAACTTTACTGTTATATTAACAGAATAAGTCACTGCAAATGTCAGGATTCTGGAAACTAAAACTTGAAAAAGAACTTCATGCTGCACATTTTCCATTTATTCTAATTTATGAAGTTCCATAATGCACAGCCATGAGCATCATTAAATGTCACATAAAAGAAAAATGCCAATGATGAGTTAGTTCACTAGAACACAGGACCACGCTACAGGTCTTTCAATAAAAATGCATTTTTTAGGCTATTGAAATTATTAGGTTTTATTTATTTTGAGTGCTTAAACAAATGAAATGTGGGGGGAGGAAAAATATATTATTTTTGTCAATGTTGTTTATCAGATTGTTACTATGCTGTGTAAAGTTTTGTGTTTGTTTATTATGATCTATAGCCAGAGTTTTATCCAAAAGGCCAAAGACATAGTTTAAGGAAAACAGAGTTATGTGTGATAGGATAAAAAATTGTTGCCTCTGTTTACTTTCTGCTAAAATAGCATATTTATCCATAGGCAATGCTGACTTTGTTGCTGTAGTAAAACATCCAATTCTATTATCAAAATTTAGGGTATCAGTTAAAAAAATACTATTTGCTACACTTCATATATTTATATTAAATGTATCAATTATACTTCCTCAGGTCGGTGATTCTGAAGATCCTTCCAAGCACTTGCTAGAATAGGGTTTATGCTTTTGATTTGAAATTATGCTGCTCCTACAAGTGAAAACTTGTGTATTTGTTGTTCCCTCGATGAATCAATATTCATTACTTAAAGTCAGCTACTATCTCTTCTCTGCACGTGAGACCTGCATCTACAGCTTCTAAATTGCCAATGGGCTTTGTTTGTGCAGTTTTCCCAAGCTGTGTGTGTAGGTATATATCTATATACATATATATCAAATTGTCTGGTCGGTAAAAATAGTTTTTCTTCTATATAAACTATATAAATAAGGTAGAAATTGAGTGCATCACAAGATGAATTGAGATACGGAGCCACTAATGACCTTAAGAACGCTGTTATCCATAATAATCAGGTTGGGATCCTAGCAAGAATCAAGCTCGAGACATAAAGTATTGTTGTTCCTCCCCAAAGTCTCCGTTGGAAAGGAATCTGTGGCTACACCATAGAACTGCATAATCAGGATCAAGATTAGCAAAACCTGCAGTGTCGATAGAGCAAGACAACAGATACAACTCGGAGCCTGGGCTATCAGCTATACCCTTAAGCTAATGATAGGAGAAGGAAATAAAAAATCCTAAAATGAGCATGTTTGGCATCTGCCGTCCTTCTTTTGCACTCAAAAGTTAAGAATTCCTTGGTATACAAGGAACCAGACCTTCACACCTACACTGATGTCAACATAAATAGATAGAAAAGACCTCTGTGCTACTCAGTTATTTTCTCTGCATAAGATCTAACATGCCACTGATATGTATAAAATGCAGCTCAGTTTTATTTTACAATATTATTTAATATTGTTTTTAATATAATATAATATAGAAAAGTTTTGCTCCTCTAGAGAGGACTACTGCCCTAGCAGCAACAATGAATAAAGGTGTTAAAGTTATAGTATAGAGAAATGGATTCAAGTAATAAAACCCTTTATATTCTATTTTTTTCCAGTGACCACGATAAATCTCTGTAATTGCTATGGCCCTTGCTGCATCCTCTGCATCCCGACTACAGGGATTGCCCTAGCCGGGGATTCAAACAAAAATGGAACAGAAGAGCAAATGAAAGAACAAAGTCCCAGCTAACCCAAGATCTTCAAAGAATTAATGATAATGACCTGATTTTATTCCCAAGGTCCTGGCAGACCATCCTGCTGCCTGCAGAATGAATCTATTATTAGTGTTAAACAGCTTTTACACTATGGTGGTGATTGCATGGAGCCATTAAGTGGCTGCTTCTATTATCTTAATTTTTTTAGGGCAACTTAAAGGATTTATAAACTTTCCACCTGAGATGCGGACACGTCATCGTTGCTAAACAAACGTGCCTTGCTCTGGGGGACAGATCAGGAGGGATTTTGAGCTAATAGTTGCCTTTAAAACATTAGGTTCTGGAAAGTGAGTATATTCGGGAGATGAATCATGGCAACCTCTGCACAAATGTAAGATCCACTCTCCCCATTTGAGCTTCCTTGGGATCTTTGATTAAACACAGCAGATGAACGAGAGGAAATATAAGGAGAGATTGTCAAAACATAGACTCTTGTAGTATATTTTATATATATATGTATATAAATACACACAGAAGGCAACCTTGGCATTAATACTCCGTTTTTTTTGCCAAGCTGAAACACACTTGCGTTCTTGTCAAGCAGACTGACTCCTGGGGATGCTTCCCATCACATGGAACACTGTTCCCCAGTACCCGCTCCAGCACCAACACTTGCTCGTCTAGCTGAGATGCTCTATCTCCATCCCTACCTTCATTCTGGTACCAGTGACCTGCTGCTCATCCAGCAAAATCCCCCCGAATACAAGGTCAAGGAACTAAGGGGAGTTTAATTTTGATAATGGCAACTGCTAAGGGTAAAGCACTCCTGGTTGGTGTCTGTTTAGCCCTACAGGTAAAACAGAAATGCTCTCTTAAGAAAGGGAGATTTGCATTTGAAACAAAACATTAGAAAGTAGATGCTGGTGGGGAATATTGTCCAAATAACCCTAAAACTGGAAAGACGGCTTTTTAAAGCCTTTATTTTTCCCAAACATATGGTCATACAAGCAGTTTCACCAAAGGCAGCTCTTTAACTTGTGTCATGTCTTAACTGGCCACAGCCACGTAGTCCAAGAGACAAATGGTATATTTCAGATTCAGATATTCTTAAGAAATAAGCGACATTCTATATACCTATATGCTTTTCTTTACATCAACTATATGCTTTTCTTTAGATATTCTTCTAGTATGACAAAGTGCTGCGGTTTGATTCCTCAAAAATGAAAACCGGTGCCTTTCCTGCTTGGTGTCACTGTCTGTCACGATGGGGTCACAGTCCCGGACAACTGTGTTTTTTGGAGGATGCCTATCACCTCACATGCCAAAAACTCTCTTTGACCTGCACTTCTCTGCTCCCAAATTTACAAGTCCCAGATTTAAGATGAGGACTTGGTGCATTCAGCAGACTAGACCTGCGTAAACCTTCATGGAATGATAATCTCTCTGCTTACTGCCCCTTTCATCCACCAACCGAACAGAAAATTCCCTAAAGCAAACCGAGTGACTACGGCCAAGGCCTGAAGCAATTTAAGTCTGCTATGAATCTCTGGAAAAGGCAGACAGGACTTTTCCGGCTCTTTAGTCCCTACTGATATGGCAATCGTGGAGATAAACTTGTTTGCTCCTCGGTGCATTTATCTCTGTCCTCAGGGCCCACGCACGTGCAGTGCAGTGTGCAAGGAAGCCAGGGCTCCACAGAGGCAAAGACAACAGCTGTCCAGTTTGCAAAGCTCTTGCAAGCGACCTCACTGTCACTTGTTGCAGTTGCAGGTTGCTGAGTACAACCCAATTCCTCCCTCAGCTTCTACTAGAGTCATTTGTCTCATCGCTTTCTCTGATGAATCCTGGTGTTCCTGCTGTCACTGCCTCTCCTGACTCTTGCAGATCTTGGACATGGTATCAAGGAAATGGCACGTGGAAATGCAGAGGATTACAATGAGCTCCTGTCTGGACATCACAAAATGGTCCCATTTTTTAAGGACAGTATCTTTGATGTTTCTCCTACCAAGGGGCTCTTCCTACAAATGTCAATGGTTTCTGGAGTGTGATGCATACAGCACTAGGGAGGACCACACTATAGATTTTTTGAAGTTTGGAAGGGATTCCAGGAGAAATCCCTTCACAACCATCTGTTTTCCTGAACACTTGCTTTGGATGAAACTGTGGCAGACACCACCTCAATCTCTCTAAGCTCCCTAAAATTCCTAAATGACAAGTTCAAAGCAACCCCAATAGGAGGGGAATTCTCCAACCAGGAGAACTCATTCCGAGCTGGAGATTGCACAAGAGTGAAATCAGGGCTTGACAACGTGCACATCCACCACCAATCCCCTGAGTTTTCCCTCATGCTGTTAGGAACATGCATGTAACGAGAAGTCTCATGGCTGCTCTGGGCTTGACCATGTTGATATGGAAGTAAAACAGTTAGTCAAATAGGGCCAATAGTTTGGCTTCAGCACGAATGATAAAAAATACTAGCAATCTGCTGGAGAACCTTCAGCCTTGCTCACTTTACCTTACAGCTTCAATTGCAGGATTCAGAGGAGATTCAGAGTGTATGAGAAGAACCCAATATGTCTTAACACACACACAAAAACTTTTAGTTTCACAGCTTTATTTCCTAATTCCTTAACTTGAATGACTCACGAACAAACACAACCCTTCCTAAAGCCCTTCCTGAAGGTTTGCTTTTTAGTCAGCCGCATTCTTCCATTGCTGCTCAGAGATGCTCAGGTTTCCAGGGGCTGCATTTGTTTTCCCTTTTGCAGACCAGCACTCAACATTTATTAGTAACACTGAACTCCAAGAGACTTCAGCTGTTACTGAAATCCAGCTCCATTTCAGGAATACCAGCTACTCTGACCCTTTTCCCAATGTCATCATGTAAGATTTGGTAATTTTGCTTCTCCCAGAACTGTTTTACTGTCATGCTTAGGAACCATCCATGACCAGCCCGTTAATACCAATTAGGGCTTTTGATTTAAATAATTCTTCTCACTCTGAGATATATATATATATATTGACAACAAGACTATCCTCTTTCAGCTCTCTTCTTTTTAGGCTAAACATGCCAAACTTTTCTGTCTTATAAGCAAACGCTAGACTCTTCCTTACCCTACTATTCCCCATCTGTTTTGGGTTACAAACCATTTTGTTTGGACAGAGATACCTAGCAGCCCTGATGAGATTTTCCCTTATTTGATGGCATAAAACCTCCCCATCTCTAAAGAAATTACCTTTTCTCATGGAACTGAGGTTCTTTGCCTACTTTCTGAATCCCTCTTTCCATCCTAGTATCCAATAACCTCATTGTGCCTGGATTTAAGTGCCTTTGTGACTGATTTGTACAAGGGGCCCAGAGCAGCAAATTACGAACTCTGATTTCCTTGACAAAAGGAAATTATTGCTGCATTATTAAATGCTGCACCCATTTGCCATAAAACCTGAACTGCATATTGCCACCCATTTGGAGATTTCCAGCACCATCCAGGTCCTCTCCTGACATTTTTCTTTCTTGTGGCAAGGAATGCCACTAACACCTGTAACAGGCCTTGCAGGAAGACATTTCCTATGGAGAATTATAGGGAATACCACACTACTGTGTAACCAATCCCTCATTCCCAGCACTGCTTACATCAGCATTACTTAATTGCTTAATTTACCTAATAAAAATGCTGGTAAAGAGATACTGGTCTCTTCCAGCCTTACTCCTTCACTGCCATAGTTGATCTTTATTGTGTAGGTTAAGAATGGGTGACCAAGTTGATGGTTTTTCTCACTCTACTCCCTATTTCATCCATCAGCTCTTTTTCTCCCACAGTTGTTTTACATTTTGAAAGCTAAAGGGCAGATAAATCAACATCTAACTTTATCTTTAAAAACTTCACATTAAGTGAACTCTCTCAGTGCCAACCATTGGCTTCATCACTACAATTTAGGTGGATACTTGTTTATACTGGTTAGAGAGGGTGGATGCAGAACAGTTGACTTCTTTTGGCTTCATTAGCCCAAAATTAGCTGGAGAAGTTATTTAGATGAAAAACTGCACAGTGACAGGGTTTTTTCTTATATCCTTTAGTCTAGAAGTTGGGCTCTACCCATTTAAACCACAAGCAGGTTTTGTAATTTAATAACAGGAAAGGAATTAAGGCAGCAGGGCGCCGTGGAGGTCGGCCGTATCATTCATCTCATCATCTTATCTGCCACATGCCATTAGCAGGAACCAAACTTGGAACGGGGCTGTCCCCTGCCATGAGAGTGACAGGACTAACGCAAGTGGCACTGCACTGTTCTGGGCAGGGGCTGACAGGTAATGACGATGTTTCCATCAGTTCTCAAGCACCAAGGTTTTAACAGCTAGCATAGTAAAATCTTGTTATCCTCTGTTCCCTCTCTCGATCCTTTTGCCTCAAATTTAATTGTTTTTGCCTTTCTGATGGGCTGCAGCACATGACCGTGAGCTCAGGTGAAGCAATGGTGACCAAGGGTGCAGGATGAAGACCTCCATCTCCAGCACTGCAGTGTTTATATAAATATAAATGACTTGAGGAAAAGTGGGAGAACAAGTCTTCCCCGCGCTGTTAATGTGATCTTGATTATACCGAAAAACGCTACCTTGAAAGAAATATTTGGGGGAATTAATGAGTCAACTGAGATTTTGTTTTTTCCTACATCATTACTGCCTCTCCTGAGGCTGCCAAGGGGCGGAAATACTAATAATAATGGGAATGAAAACATCGCTTTAGTCACTCTGTAATTGTTCTATTGTCGGGAGGCTCAAGTTATAGAGCAGCTCCTCGTGCTGAGGAGCTCCAGGAGCAAAAACAGACTCCATCCCCGACACATTTCAGACCCCATGTGCGGTACATGCAGCTCAGCACGGCTTGCAGAGGTTTCTCCCGATCCGGGACATGGGAACACAAAGTTCCCACTGTTGCCCCATAGACCCTTCCTGGAGCGCAGGGAGGTTGCTGCCCCCTACCCCAAGCCCTTCCCTTTTCACTCCTCGTGGATTTTGACCTGGCATTGATGACAGGACGAAGGGAGGTGACCTCTCTGCTTCTCTGGTCTGAAAATACCAGGTCTCTGGTACGGACTTCACGGGATGCAGAGTGGAAGCCATCCGGTTGGCCCCACTTGCTCCCAGTTCTGCTGAGCCAAGGGAGATCTGCACATCCCTCTCTTGCATCTCCTTCCACAGCAATCCAGAAAGCTACGGATGTCCCTGGGGTATCTCCTTCCTCAGCTGCGAGGTTGGTGCGGGAATGACGCACCAATTGGGCTCCAGGCTCCTCGACTCGGGACAACGCGCAGAGGAGCCGCAGGGATTAACTTGGCTCCGCGTGCTCTGCAACAAGGTCACCGTGCTCCACGCTGCCTTGCTAATGGGACCATATTTTATATGGAGACTTTACAGCAAGGTTTGCAGCGGGGCAACTACATCAAAAAAATGCAGTTTTCCTCCTGCTCTGTGTAGACTTCCTGCTCATGCCATGAAGGGAATAGGCAGGAGATGGAAATAAACAGCAGCGATGCTCTCTGTGGGATGCTGTAAATTAACCCCCCTTTAAACCTAGGCACAAACACAGGTAAATACTGGAGATATCATTACAGATCTATACAAGTTATTGGTGTTTCTGCAATGATGGCTCAGAGGAGAAAAAAATCTCAAAGACATGATTGAAAGCACTGAAATGAAATACAATTCCATCTTTCATTTTGTTAGCAAGATAATTTTGATTTGGTGTTGACTAATACAGAATAATAGGAATAAAATATGCTGTCTCAGTCTCCACATTATTGGCTTTACATTATTGGTCCTGACAGCTGGCTTTTAAAATGCAGTAAATATTGGGCAATGCTGCTCTGTTAAGACAAGCCACTTCATCAAGCGGATTTCCAAATTGCCCCTGATTTTCAAAACGTTTTTAATTCCTCTTTATATGGCGAGGGAGCCCGCTGCAAAATTGACCTGCAACAGAGTGCCCTCTGCTGCATGCATTCAGGAAAGGAAAATAGAGCAATGTCTTTAGAAGTTAAAAATAAAATACAAAATAAAAACTGTGGGGACTGAGGAGATCCGTCACAGGCCATGGACACTGAATTTTGCACTGACTTCTCCTTTCCATTCCTGCATCTATCAGATGCTCATTACAATCCTGCAAACGGTACAGGAGATGCAGCTCCAGCGCTGCCTCCAAGGAATGAGTACGGACAGGCTACACGTGCATCACAAAAGCAATTCAACGCTGGGCACAAATTCACAAGCAACTCTATAATTTTAAAATCCACCACTTTTTTTGTGTCCCTTTCCCCCGCCCCCATTTAACCGCAATAAAGCCAAATTTGCTGATTTGGTAATCAGCACCAAGCAGTTTCTGTTGAACTTAACCATCCATCTTAGCGCTCAACCTCTCGGGGTTGAGAAAAAGGCTTCTTAAAACACTGGCCCAAACCCATGGGAGATCTTCTGCGTCGCTTTGGAAACACCCTTATTCACACAACACTTGCCCCACAGAACCACAATTTTGTTCTTAAAAATCACTGGTTGCGTCTCAGCGAGTTGCACCGAGAGCAATTGGAGAGGGTCTCCCTAGTGTCCTGCAACAAGCCAAGAGGGACTTGCATGGGACACCTCTGGGCATTTTGAAGGATGATCGGAGTTAGACAGTGATGGGGAGGGTTTTCCAAAGCAACAGAAGCAATTACCCAGATTTTGGCAAACAAAACAGAAACATCATAGCAGGCATTTCCATTTCCACCGTGCACCGCGTGGCCTCGCACATGTTTTGCCCCCACAGCTGAAACCTTCCCTTAAGGAAACCCTCGGCATCAGTTACAGCAGCTGTGGACAGTACCTCTGTGACGGCTTTCCCTTTGCTTCATACCTGTAAATCTTGTATCGTGTGCTAAATCCCTGTCGACTTCTGTCCACAAAATCAGTGTATTCCTGCGAACGATGGAAGGGTCCCTTATCAGAGAGGAGCCAGTCGAAGGGGCTTGTGGCATGCTGATCCGCAACAGCAGCAACTGCTAAAACCCAGCAATGAAGACTCAGGGCTATCCACTCCCATAGAGCCATCAGAGAGGACAATTCAGCACCAGCGCTGCATCGCCATATCATGCTTCCACTGGGGACTTAGAGCCTTCATTCTCTTAGCTTTCCCTCAACACCTAGACAAAATACACAGTCAATTAGATAAGCACACACTGGGCATCCCCTGGAAGTAGAAACAAGTTTCCTTTCTTTCAGCTTAAAGAGATAGTGGCCGCCGCGTTATTACACTTTGCATTAGCATAAACCCCGCTAGGCTGCTTAACAGGGGGATGTTTCAGTACTTCAAACGCTGAGAGACTAATGTCTTCATTAGCATCAGCTGCGATAATATTTACTGTTGAAGGGAAACCTTCAAAAATTGTCAGGGGAGGCGTTACTTAGTTTTATTTATTTTTTTTCTAAAATGTTGACCATTTATGAAGAACATGCAGTGGGAGAGTTGTGCCAGTGCAAAATAACTTGGCAAGGTCAATGCACAGGCTCACAGCTGGGGAGGAAATAGGGGAGATGCAGAAAAGGGGGAGTGTTTTTTTCCCTCTTTTGCTGTCAGGAAAGTCTCTTAGTGGCTTGTCTTCACTGCAAGCTCCATTAATGGAGCCGAGTTAGTTCAAACTAGCATGGGGGGATGAACAACGATCACGCAGCTCAGTGGCCCTGGAGCTGCCCATCGCGTTGAGCTCCATGGGCTGCCGCTCCAGCCGTGTTCGAGCACCACTGCCCTTAGGGCAAGGATCCAGCCCACAACACCATCCCCATCAAGATATGGGATTGGTGAATGCCCAATTAAAACCCAAATGTGGGAATTCCCATACTAGGGAATACAGTGAAAACAAGCCACAGTCCCTGCCTACACCTCAGTTCCACCTCTGTGAAATGACATAGCAATCCCATGGCCTGGTATGGTTTTATTTTATTTTAGCATGAAGTTCCCAGAAATATCAGAATATCAAATGTCACTTAGATCCCTGAATAAAAAGAACCAATTCTAATTTTCAGTGTAAAGCAAACCACATGGAATTCATTAAGGTACAGGAATGGGTGGGCTTTCATTAGTTGATGAATTTACAGGGAAAAAAAGACACATTGTTTTAATTCACATTCAAATAAAGCAGCACTCGTTATGACATTTTTACAATGTCCCCCTGCTAAGCAGATTTTTTTTTTTGTAACTTGGCACAATTCTTTTTTTTTGCTGTCAGTAATTTAATTTTGAAGTACACCCTAATTGCAGCATGCTTCAAGTACAACAGTGCTATACCTGCACAACCAGCACAATCACTCCATTATAATGTAAATACCGTCGCTGAATAAGTATGCGCTGAGCATACACTTTGGGTATTAATAGTCTCAAGAGTCTTGCTATAGATGATAAACATATTAGCTGCAGGAAGGGGAACATCTCCAGAGGAGAAGAGAAGTTGCTATGAACCAACCACCCTGCAGATGGAATCACCTATCTATACAGTCAGAGAAGGAACCAAAGGGTGTTTCCTTTTTAGGTACAAGTGCAAATATTGACATGATTTGAACTTATATATATATATATATACACAGACACACATTCAAGTAATCTCACTGAAACAGAACAGACTATTCATCTATTCCATGCTGCACACAGGTCACAGCATTGAGTTGCAGTGGTGGTAGGTGATCAGCACAGACCATAGCTTGCAGCAATTTTATGAATCCTCCAGAAATGAGACCCCAGAAGTCTACAGCAATGAGTTCTTTGACTTCTACCTGTTATCTCATGCAAACATTTCCATGCAAAAAAGCCAGTTGTTCAGCAGATCGCATAGGAGGTTTCTATGTTTTCCCCCTAGACCAGCGATTTTTCTCTTTTGCAGCCTGAAACCTATGTCTATAAGGTTACGCTATGGGGTAAACCCCCCGACACCCTATGAGCAGTCATGCAGGGACCTGAACCAAAACCGAAAAGCAATTCTGTTCCCTCCCAGCTTGCAAAAAAACCTGCAATAACCACGTGGCCATTTCTTGTGAGGAGTTAACTCGGTGCAAGTGACGACACAATGGAGGTGACTTCCCACCTAGCTTTTGCATCCCATCAGAGTTAAAACCCATGACTACTGTCTTCCTTCCTACCCTCAGGATAGTCTCTTTAGCAGGAAAAACCACACTACAGAGCAAACTCATCCCGCTCCATCCTCCTCCTCATAGGAAGTCCTTGCCTATAATTTCCTTATAACACGTATATGTTATACTACAAAGCTATAAAGGGCAAAATGATCACGATAAATTTTACGCCTACTGAAAAAGCAGCAGCTAAAACATACGGCTCTAAGTTTCCCA
>JAWLRI010000833.1:783645-795867 GCA_034781795.1 Crypturellus tataupa
TAAATTAACCCCCCTTTAAACCTAGGCACAAACACAGGTAAATACTGGAGATATCATTACAGATCTATACAAGTTATCGGTGTTTCTGTAATGACGGCTCAGAGGAGAAAAAAGTCTCAAAGACATGATTGAAAGCACTGAAATGAAATACAATTCCATCTCTCATTTTGTTAGCAAGATAATTTTGATTTGGTGTTGACTAATACAGAATAATAAGAATAAAATATGCTGTCTCAGTCTCCACATTATTGGCTTTACATTATTGGTCCTGACAGCTGGTTTTTAAAATGGAGTAAATATTGGGCAATGCTGCTCCGTTAAGACAAGCCACTTCATCAAGCGGATTTCCAAATCGCCCCTGATTTTCAAAATGTTTTTAATTCCTCTTTATATGGCGAGGGAGCCCGCTGCAAAATTGACCTGCAACAGTGCTCTCTGCTGCATGCATTCAGGAAAGGAAAATAGAACAACATCTTTAGAAGTTAAAAATAAAATACAAAATAAAAACTGTGGGGACGGAGGAGATCCATCACAGGCCACAGACACTGAATTTTGCACTGACCTCTCCTTTCCATTCCTGCATCTATCAGGATGCAGGAGATGCAGCTCCAGCACTGCCTCCAAGGAATGGGCACGGACAGGCTACACGTGCATCACAAAAGCAATTCAACACTGGGCACAAATTCACAAGCAACTCTATAATTTTCAAATCCACCACTTTTTTTGTGTCCCTTTCCCCCATCCCCATTTAACCGCAATAAAGCCAAATTTGCTGATTTGGCAATCAGCACCGAGCAGCTTCTGTTGAACTTAACCATCCATCTTAGCGCTCAACCTCTCGCGGTTGAGAAAAAGGCTTCTTAAAACACTGGCCCAAACCCATGGGAGATCTTCTGCGTCGCTTTGGAAACACCCTTATTCACACAACACTTGCCCCACAGAACCACAATTTTGTTCTTAAAAATCACTGGTTGCGTCTCAGCGAGTTGCACTGAGAGCCATTGGAGAGGGTCTCCCTCGTGTCCTGCAACAAGCCAAGAGGGACTTGCATGGGACACCTCTGGGCATTTTGGAGAATGACCAGAGTTAGATAGTGATGGGGAGGGTTTTCCAAAGCAACAGAAGCAATAACCCGAATTTTTGCAAACAAAATAGAAACATCATAGCAGGCATTTCCACCGTGCACCGCGCTGCCTTGCACGTGTTTTGCCCCCACAGCTGAAACCTTCCCTTAAGGAAACCCTCGGCATCAATCACAGCAGCTGCGGACGGTACCTCTGTGACGGCTTTCCCTTTGCTTCGTACCTGTAAATCTATTATCATGTGCTAAATCCCTGTCGACTTCTGTCCACAAAATCAGTGTATTCCTGCGAACGACGGAAGGGTCCCTTATCAGAAAGGAGCGTCGAAGGGGCTTGTGGCATGCTGATCCGCAACAGCAGCAACTGCTAAAACCCAGCAATGAAGACTCAGGGCTATCCACTCCCATAGAGCCATCAGAGAGGACAATTCAGCACCAGCGCTGCATCGCCATATCATGCTTCCACTGGGGACTTAGAGCCTTCATTCTCTTAGCTTTCCCTCAACACCTAGACAAAATACACAGTCAATTAGATAAGCACACACTGGGCATCCCCTGGAAGTAGAAACAAGTTTCCTTTCTTTCAGCTTAAAGAGATAGTGGCCGCCGCGTTATTACATTTTGCATTAGCATAAACCCCGCTAGGCTACTTAATAGGGGGATGTTTCAGTACTTCAAATGCTGAGAGACTGATGTCTTCATTAGCATCAGCTGCGATAATACTTACTGTTGAAGGGAAACCTTCAAAAATTGTCGGGGGAGGCATTGTTTAGTTTTATTTTATTTATTTTTTTCCTAAAATGTTGACCATTTATGAAGAATATGCAGTGGGAGAACTGTGCCAGTGCAAAATAACTTGGCAAGGTCAATGCACGGGCTTGCTGGGGAGGAAATAGGGGAGATGCAGAAAAGAGGGAGTGTTTTTTCCCTCTTTTGCCATCAGGAAAGTCTCTTAGTGGCTTGTCTTCACTGCAAGCTCCATTAATGGAGCCAAGTTACTTGGTTCAAACTAGCACAGGGGGATGAAGAGCAATGTGTTTTGCTCCATGGGCTGCTGCTCCAGCCGTGTTCGAGCACCACCGCCCTTAGGGCAAAGATCCAGCCTACAACACGATCCCCATCGAGATATGGGGTTGGCGGATCCCCAATTAAAAACCAAATGTGGGAATTCCCATACTAGGGAATGCAGCGAAGACAAGCCACAGTCCCTGCCTACACCTCCGTTCCCCCTCTGTGAGATGAGACAGTGATCCCATGGCCCAGTACGTCTTTATTTTATTTTAGCATGAAGTTCTCAGAAATATCAGAATACCAAATGTCACTTGGATCCCTAAATAAAAAGAACCAGTTCTAATTTTCAGCCTAAGGCAAAACATGGAATTCATTAAGGTATGGGAATGGGAGGGCTTTCATTAGTTGATGAATTTACAGGGGAAAAAAATGACACATTGTTTTAATTCACATTCAAATAAAATAGCACTCGTTATGACATCTTTACAGCATCCCCCTGCTAAATAGATTTTTTTTGTAACTTGGCACAATTCTTTTTTTTTTTTTTTTTGCTGTCAGTAATTTAATTTTTAAGTACACCCTAATTGCAGCATGCTTCAAGCACAACAGTGCTATACCTGCACACCCAGCACAATCACTCCATTATAATGTAAATACCGTTGCTGAATAAGTATGCGCTGAGCATACACTTTGGGTATTAATAGTCTTGAGAGTCTTGCTATAGATGATAAACATATTAGCTGCAGGAAGGGGAACATCTCCAGAGGAGAAGAGAAGTCGCGATGAACCAACCACCCTGCAGATGGAATCACCTATCTATACAGGCAGAGAAGGAACCAAAGGGTGTTTCCTTTTTAGGCACAAGTGCAAATATTGACATGATTTGAACTTTTATATTTATATATATATATGTGTATATATATATATATATATATATATATATATATACACAAAACAAGTAATCTCACTGAAAAAAAACAGGCTATTCATCTATTCCATATTGCACACAGGTCACAGCATTGAGTTGCGGTGGTGATACACGTAGATCATAGTTTGAAGCAATTTTATGAATCCTTCAGAAGTGAGACCCCAGAAGTCTACAGCAACGAGTTCTTTGACTTCTACCTGTTATCTCATGCAAACATTTCTATGCAAAAAACCCAGCTGTTCAGCAGATCGCATAGGAGGTTTCTATGTTTTTTCCCTTAGACCAGTGATTTTTCTCTTTTGCAGCCTGAAACCTGTGTCCATAAGGTTACACTATGGGGTAAACCCTATGAGCAGTCATCCAGGGACCTGAACCTAAACTGAAAAGCAATTCTGTTCCCTCCCAGCCTGCAAAAATAATTGCAATAACCACGTGGCCATTTCCTGTGAGGAGTTAACTCGGTGCGAGAGACGACGCAATGGAGGTGACTTCCCACCCGGCCTTTGCATCCCATCAGAGTTAAAACCCACGACTTGGGTCTTCCTTGCTACCCTCAGGATAGTCTCTTTGTCAGGAAAAAACACACTACAGAGCAAACTCATCCCACTCCATCCTCCTCCTCATAGGAAGTCCTTGCCTATAATTTCCTTATAACACATATAGGTTATACTATAAAGCTACAAAGGGCAAAATGATCACGATAAATTTTACGCCTACTGAAAAAGCAGCAGCTAAAACATACGGCTCTAAGTTTCCCAAGTCAACTTTCTTCAAAAAAAGAATTATGTAACGATTTAAACTACAAGAATTTAAGTAGGAGTTTACTCATTTGGGTGCTTATTAACACTGGAGCGTTTCAGGCCATTAAAATATAATGATGACTAATTGAGCCCTTTTGCATTTAAAGATGATAGTGCACGAGGATTAGAAAACGGATCACTTGGTGCACGCAGAGTCTTCCAAAGCAAGAGGAGTAATGAAGAGCCCTGCGCTGCACTCGCCTTAGTGCTGAACCTCGTGGCACGTCGTAAATCAGGAACTGGCAAAACAGCCTTGAAAAACCCGTGCCGTTTCAGAGGAAAACAAGTTCCTTGTTCAAAGCAGGTCTACGTCTGTTTTTTTCAAAGGAGTTTAAATATCTGTAGTCCTTAGGGGCAGCAAAATAATGTGTGCATTTCTAAGTGATACTTATCCACTTGGGTATATGGCCCAGTCATTGCAGGCTGCATATCGTTAATTCTAACACCCCTGGGAGGGAAACTTTTCTTCAGCTTAACAAACAAGGAAATGAAGCATAAAAAGGCCAAGGCCACGATTTTTTTGTTAGACTGTCAAAGGGATTTAAGTGTGGATTCCCTATTAAAAAGATAATGTAGAAAGTCTCAGCCTAAGCAATCTCCCTAAGGTTAGTCAGGGAAAAAATATCTCTGTATTTTAAATACTCAGATAAATTCTCCAATGAATGCATATGCCCTGGAAATGTTTTACACAGTCTGTTACCGACAAATGGAAGATACTAACGTTGCAGCAGAAGTCTAGGGAAGAAATCTGAATTAAATTTGCGGTAGAGCTGCTTTCAGGATGGGATATGAGTACAGAAAAATAAATGAAGAGCTGCCAAGGAACAGGGACAGTGGATTTTCAAGTAGAGATGCTCCTCAGGTGAGGAATGGTCTAGGAACACACTGTTTCTTTAAAGCGCCTTCTTGGAGGATGAGCTTCAGGTACAGGCGTTCAGCAGAACTACTTACTGTTACCTGCAGGGATTTCACCCAGATCCACTTGATAAAGTTAAAAAACTTCTTAAAAACTCTTAAGCCCTTCCTCTTCCAAATGCTGAAATTCCACTATTTAAAAGGTTTTTGGTGCTCCATCTTCCATTCTCTTACAGGTCTCAATGATTTCAACACTGTTAACTCATATGAAGCCCAGTACTATTTGTAGCACAGGGTGCATGGGATATTCCCTTTTTTGCATATGCCGTGGAAAAGAGGACCAGGGTCATATGTGGATTTGCTAACAATTATGCAAAATCCTCAGGAATATTAACAGCGACTTCAACATTCAGTCAATGACAAGAAGTAACAATTTATCTAGCAAGACCTACTCGTAAGAACTGTGCTAGAATTAGTGACTTTATTCTTTTGACCTAAAAAGTAACTTCTGGGTATTAGCGTGAAGGAGCCACTCGTCCTTCAAATACTCTTGTGCCCCAGAGTGAACAAGAGAGCCACAGAGTGCGTGAGATCTCACGGTGGGAGCACCGTGGCTCAAGAGCATCTCGGCCGTCCTGGGCGCTTCTTTCGGCCCCACGTGACATTTGCTCTTCAAAGGGAAGCATCAAGATGCATAAAACACACTCGTAGGAGCTGAGCTTCCTGAAAGACAACAAAAGGCATCCGAAACGGAGGGGTCTATTGTGGAAGAAGCTGTTAAGAGATTGTGCAGGCAAACCTTGATGCTGGTTAAAGTGGTTGACACTCATGTGACAAAAGAGGCAGGAGAGCTGGGTGGAAGGAGCAGAATAAGGATCCAGGGGTTCGAGAGAGCCTTCCCGGCCTCCAGACCTGCAGGTCGCGGCGTCTGCCCCTCTGCAGGACGTGGACAACATCCATGTCAATGGGCAACTCAGCGAGGAGCTTCGCACCAGCTTCTTTTCTGCCACTCACAGAGAGCCACGCGCAGCCCTGACCCGCACGTTCCCCAGCTGGAACATAAAGCAAATATGTTGGAAAATATGAAGGGAGAAAACAACTGTATCTGACACCCTTAAGAGAGTTGTATGCTCCGGGCTCAAAGGGACATGAGGGCCTCACAGAAGCACCTGGTGTCTCCTTTGGTTTTCTGCACATTTCCTGCACATTCAGACAGGGCCTTCTGCGGTGCTGAGTTTCGGCTTTCATCTCTTCTCCACGCAAGACCACAATAAGCCCCATGAAACTACACTCGTGAAAACTGAAATATCAGATAGACTGTGGGCTGAGGTGTTTCGCAAATGCAATCCTGCTCCTTATCCCAGCTCTCAGAGAAGAGAAGCAAAAAACAAAAAGCACCTGCAAAAAGGGGAGTCCACCTCATCCTGACCCTGCAGCCACTGCCCGTTCCGTCTGCCATGCAGGATGCAGTGCTCACAGATGACATGACTGCACCTATAATTCACACATAAAAAAAAAAGGTTTTTTGCAGTGTCTGCATAGAAACCCACTTCTGCCGGTCTTTAATTACATGTTTCTTATTGCATCTCCACGCAGCTCCTGCCAGTCTCCTCAGCTCTGGAAGTGCACACAAACTGTCCGCTACACCGAGATGACTGTCTTAATCCCCAATATCTGCAGAAGACCCAGTTTCTCTGTTGCTGCACAGCTCAGAATTGGTAAATTCCCACAGACATCCCGGGTCTGTCACCAACGTGCCCTGCTCGACTTCTGCTCCTGTCAGACGGGGGTGGTGGCTCTTCTCTACCACGTCTGATACCTCAAACGTGTGAATTGAGTAGGGACATAAGAGAGAGAGACTCTTTTATGAGATCTTCATCTTTTCAAGTTCACAAGGGGATGTGGAATATCATACATCTTTTCATGTTGATCCTCACATGCTGTTTCAGTGATAATTCCTTCACATAGGAAGGAATTCACCTGGATTTATCTTTCCTACCTAAATTTCTCTGCCTGTGACATCCCTTTGTACCAATGCAGTAGGTACGTGGGAGGTATGTGAAATCACAGTCCCCTTGCACGAGTTTCCCTAAAGACTCTTCCAAGTTGTCCAAAAACTGCAAGTTAAAATATCTGACGCCATGGAGGGAATTAGAATGGGAACAGCACAAATAAATTTTGAAAAATTCAGGACTTGTTCTACAGGGAGGAAAAAAAGGCAGATTTTTTGAAACTTGCATTTCAGCTTAACGGACATATTCAACAGGCAACCACTTCACTTGAAATCGCTCAGTATTCTCTGCCACAACCGTCTGGTTGGATGTGTTCTCACGGGGATTAAGCAGCTCCTGAGGGTTTGCAGAGAGTGCACCCCAAGTTATGCATTATGCTACCACTAAAACTCCTTAGGAATTGGATAAATACCTCTCCTTTCCACCCATCACTGTTAGTCACAGGCAGAAGATCTAGGGCCCAACTTAGCAATGGGGCATCAGATGCACGTGAAGAGTGCACGTGTGCTAAAACACACACAACTTGGCTACAAACTATGTCAGAGTAACCAAATTCTGTACTCCAGCAGTCTGCTGAGACTGAAGTTTAGCGGGAAAAGGGAAAATGTGGAGCACTCTGGAGTTACAGCTTGGATCTAACTGCAGAACTGCCCCCAGTCCCTCAGACTTTCTTTAAACCCAGTTTCCATCCATAGTATGAGGGTACCACAAAGCCTGGCAGTCAATGTCTTTCCAATAATTTGATAACCAAAGCAAAACAAAACGAGAAGAGGGAAGGTGCTGATGATGTTCGTTCCCTCCACGGAGCACCCAGCTGAAGATTTATTAAACATCTCTGGTTGAACATCTTGATTCTGGAGATTGGGCACCAAACGCTCAGGAGAGGGAAGAGAACTGAGGAAACGGGCTCAGCTTCAGACAAACCAGGAGTTTCCTTGGAGCTGCTGAAGTGCTCACATTGCTCCAACGTAATGAAGAGCACAAATACTGGAGCGTGAGCACCGCGGCACTAGGAAGAGGCCGGAGCAGCAGCGCACTCCGCAGCTCCTAACGAGTCCGAGTTTACAAAGTGCCGGACAGTCCCGTTCCATCAGCTTCCACCCTCTCTCACATCAGCTAACCCAGTCCATAATTCTGCTCCTGTTTCACACGATGCCCATAACAGTTGTGTTTTCTGGAGCTACCAAGATGGATTGTGCATTCTCAGAGGCTTCAGAGGTGCATCCCATTTCTGGGTTCATTGCAGTAAAAATAGATTATAAGTTTTGGGGTTTTTTTCAGTGTCAATATCTAATAGAATGGTGACTATTTTTTTGAACACCGCTCTTCTACTATATCTTTCAGACAATCCACAAGATATTTCACAGTTGATTTCACAGACTGTGGATCAGTTTCTTAGCTGGGTTGAATGGTCAAAGCTCCAGTTCCTGGAGCTAAGTGCATGCAGGCAAATAGGAGGAAAAAAAAAAAAAAAGATGTAAAATGGGACTTGTGCAGTACCTAGGACTCAGCTCTGCATCTGATCCTGCTACAAACTGCTCTGTAGACTTTGCAGCAGAGCCTTCGCCTCAACACTTCAGACCCACAACTAGTAGATGGGAACCAGCCAGGTGCTCCTCGACCATTCCCATTATGTCTATTGATTTTGTATAGATGCGAGAACAGGGGCTTTATGGCTGAGTAAAGACTGGAGCTTCACTAAGACAGCCTAGACCTAACTGTCCTTGGGGACATGCCATGCACAAAGCTCAACTGCAGAAATAATGTCACGTACAGCAATTATGTCATGTACATTGGACAGCCTGCTGCCTACATAAACCTGTCTCCAAAGCTACTCCAACTTCCTTGCAAGTCCTTTTCTTAAAAAATTATTGTGATGCTATGCTTTTATTCGGATAAAATGAACAAATTTGTCACTTACTCAACAGATTTTGAAGAAACAAAACAACAATAAAAATGTGTCCTGCTAACAAAATGCCTTTCTTGTGCACAGCATGTTATAAGGAGAGAAGATTTGGGCTTCAGAATCTCCTCCCAATTTACAATCTTTCTAGTGTTTTAATCAAGCTAAGTAATAGTCTAAAGCCACGGTACTGCAGAGTTATCACCACTTCTTGTTGCAAGTGATAGAAAAAGACGTTTTGATTTAGTAGGAAGGCGTTGAGTTAATGCTGAAACGCTGGTCTTATCTTTAAACTTTCAGCTTGTATCTCTTCAGCCTGGAATAAACGATGTACGGTCTGCGTCTCTTATTAGAGATTACAGATCTGCAGCTAATGAAGTCTCTTTAGATATAAGGAGCACAGGATTTCTTCATTACATCCTCTTTTTTTTCCAGGAAAAATAAAAAAAAATAAAATAAAAAAGAGAGAGAGAAAGAAAATTTTGGTAGACTTTGCCTGACCGAGACAAACCTGTATGAAAAAATTAAGCTGTCCTATGAATAACCCTGTCTGTCAAAAGCACCGTTCCTTCAATTAATGGGAATCAATCTGATAAGTGTACCTTGCTGGATAGCTTGACGGGTACTTAATAGGTTATTGAAACTTGCAATTTTTTTAAGCCCAAAGGGTCAGACTGAGGTCCACCCCGAGCAGTGGATGAAGAGGAGGCCCTCAGCACCCGATGGGCCCTCACTTAGGTAACGTCCTCACCTCCAGGCTGCCCATAGGAGGGATCATCTGCTGAACACACTCATTTATGTGAAGCAGCAACATCTGTGCATTCTCATAACATGTTGATTTGTCACTTAAGATGGACTACGGAGACCTAAACCAACATAAGTTTAAGGGTGGGAGATGAAACCCTTCATTTTCCTGCTATTTTAATGCTCTTCAAGTCAACGTCCTCATTCTGCTCAGTATGCAGCGAGTAACTTGACGGTACTCCCGGATTTTCGGACGCTCAAGTTCATCTCAGCTCCAAATTATTAGCTGGGAAATTGATCCTGCTCTCGGGGAAGTTAATAGTAATGCCGGGATCATCCTCAATTGTGCAAGACTGGGGCCTGGCTGACAGAGTAGACATATTGAATGATTGGAAAACGATGCTATGATGGGAATGCAGCTGCAATTAAAAGGGATGTATCAATGGGTAAGGATTGAGGGGAAGAGTCAGACATCTTCCTAATATAATTATTATCTGCATGTTACTGGCTAAAGACCCTAACAGGACAGTTTGCTTTAATGAGAGCTTCTTGAAAAGGGATTTTTGTCAAATAGCATTTTGGGCTATTTCCCTCCCTTCTAGGACTGCAGATGTTTCAGGAGGAAAAGGGAAAAAATTTCAAAAAAAAATCCATATTTACTTCTGGGTGGAATGCGAAGGGAGGCCCTGCGCACACAGGGCAGCCAGCAAACACTTAGTGCTCCCAGGCAGCGTCCTCGAGGGCCTCCCACCGCTGCCTTGTGCTTCCAGGGGAAAACCTGGAGAAACAGAGTGAGCTCCCGAATTTTCCATTTAGATTTTGTGAAGCTCCTGAATAAGCAAACTTCTTGGTTTAGAGAAAAAATAATTGCTTTGGTTTAGGTACACATGACATTGTTCTGCTGAAGTATCATCCAAGACGTTTTCCAGACTGCTCAACACCGGATACCCCAACACCCTGCAGAATGAAGCTGAATGACCCCTTAAATCAGTGTCTCTCCCAGCACAGAGGAGTCCCGGTTCTTTCCTGTGACTAAACAACAACTTTCCTGACGGGCCGGCAAGACGGTGGAACAGTTAACTCTCTGTGATGGCATTTGGGCAGCAGTGGGGAAAAAAACGGGAAGGGACAAGGCCGGGTCCCGGGATTCGCGGTTGTCGTGCACAGACGGTGCCTTCGCAGCCGGCTCCCTGCAACCCTGGCTGCTGTTTTCCCTCTCTCTTGGTCAGTATTTCTGCTTGCGGAGCCTCAGGAGCCCATGGGCAGCAAAGCCCGTGTCAGCAGGGGAGGTTCCCCCACTGCAGGGGCATCGGCTGCCCCAAAACACCTCAAAACACACACGCTCTGGAGAGGAGAACAGCAGTGGGCATCAGGCTGGAGCAGCTCCTGCACAGCGGGAAGGCAGCGGCGCCCAAGGCTGCAGCTCCTGCTGCGCACAGACACTGAGGAGGAGAAACACAGCTCAGGCTTGTGGTCCTCAGCCTGGCACAACGGCGAGGGGGATCGCACTTAACTGAGCAAACCCAACGTGCGCACCCGCCCGCAAGGGCTGCTGCACCCCAGTTATCCCTGACTCCAGGAGCGCACGCAGGGCCGCGCGAGCTCTCCGCTGACGCGGAAAACGCAGCCGCTGGCAAGTCGCGACTTTGCTTTCTGCAGGCATCCTCGGGTGGCTGGAGTACAGCGAGATGGGGGGTTCTGCTAGCAAGTAAGTTACTGTGATTTCTGCAGTCCAACTTGCTAGCCAGCTGCCTGCCTGTCTGAATTACGCTACCCGTATACACATATATACACACACAAATACATACATATATATATGTGTGTTTGTATCAGCTCCATCTCCCACTGGCCTTCATCCTGCACCTGTTTTCCATGCTGCAACACTCCCCCCTCATCATGTTCCTCTGCCCGGCATGCAGTTACCTTGCTGCTCACTACGTATTTCCCACCGCCTTGCTCATCCCTAGCAGAAATCCTCAGCGCTGGAGCAGATGCCTTGCGAAATAACGGCAACCCCAGCTCATGAAGTGCCCCCTTTTCTGCAACTCCTCAAGGAAACGCTCCCAAACCGTCGGGCGAGCCCTTACCTGGGGGCTCGGCACTGGCATGGGGAAAGCGCCGAGCTCGCACCCTAGAGCCCTCTATGTCCCTCCGTCCCGAGATTTTTGGCTGCGCGATTGGGTGGCGCGGGGGCTGCGCGGGGGTTGAGCACAGCCGGGGGGGCTGCTCTCCACCGGCAAAATAATAATAATAATAAAGGGAGGGAAAAGAAGTCCCCAAACCCTCGATTTTGCTCATTTTCTGAGTCATCCAGCCCTGCGCCGGGGAGGAGGGTCTGGAGCAGCCGCTGGCAATGAAGCCTCAAGGCTGAGGGGGATCTGCTGCCCCGAGCCCCTGGCGAGGCGGCGCCAACTGCTGCGATTTGCTGCGGGGTTGGGGACGAAGGGGTCCGGGGGTGTCTGCCGCCCTGCAACACCCACCAACACGCACCAACGTGCACACCAACATGCACACCAACACGCACACACATACACATACACCCCTTCTGCTGGGCACAGAAGTGCCACCAGCTCCAGTACCACCATCCATCGGTGGCCCCTGGGCTTGGTCCCTCCTGCCTCTCCTCTCCTTTATCCCAAGATGGGATAAATCTGCAGCCAGGATGCGACCCGCGGGGTGAGCTGTTCCCCCCCGGGGGCTGCTCTTTCTAAGGCCAATAACTATTTATAGCAGCGATGATGATGACCGCGGCGATGGGAGCGGGCGGCAGCGCACTTACCCGCTGTCCCTGCTGCCCGGGAAGGGCGTCCGGCTGCGGGGGAAACTTCGCGGCGCCGCCCGGCGCGGCAGCCTCGGGGCGGCGGGGCCCGCGGCGCTGGGGCTCATCC
>JAWLRI010000833.1:883112-894700 GCA_034781795.1 Crypturellus tataupa
GGGGAGGGCAGTATGTCACGTTAGGCCCCCAGAGAAGACACATCCCTAGACATTAAGGTCATCTAAGAGTCCTTCAATAGCCTGTGAAAATCATATCTCATTTTTGGGGGGCCTGAGCTAATACTGTTCCCAATAAAGTGGCTTGGAGCAAGTCACAGGAAGGAACATGGAGATATCTCATACGTATTCACCCCCAAACGTCAACTGCAGAAGGCATATCTATAAATGCTGTAATTAAATTCCTTTTCAGTGCTTTGGATTTAGCAGTGGACATTTTGGAAGCTGTTTATCCATGACAACAACAACCTATGCATAAATGTGTTGAAATGATTAGCAGGCTTTATGCAAATATATTTGGACAGCTGTACCTCGGTTAGACAGCAGCAGCATCCCAGATGTTTATATAGCTCAAACAAGACTGACAGTGAGATGTTGAATGTTCATAGCAGTAAGTCATTTATTGTGCTGTTTCTAATAAAACTAATTATGTTAGCATTTTAGATTATATTTTAATTAAAAAAAGAAAACTTTCTCTCTTAAAAATACATGAATTTTACATCAGAAAGGCTTTAAACCCATATTCTTCATGAAACAGCTTGTCAAATAGCATGTGCTGTTACATTACGAGCTGTATATCAAATGTACAAAAGCAAAGATGAAAAGTAAAGTTAACTTTTCAGAGCATTTTTCTTCTGCTAGTGACTTGCACAGCTTCTACAGTTTTAATTAGTCTGTCTTGTACCAAAGCATGAGTGAACCAGTTCATTTGACTTGCCCATTCTTTTTGAAGTTCACAGTAATAAAATTCCATCATAGATTAAGAATTCTGGCTAATTTATGAAAAGAACAAGCTATAGACCTTTCAACAGATTATTTTTGGAGAGAAGCGCTTCATTTTGACTTTCTAAAGCAGTTGCTCCATATCACATATACAAGAACAGGACTGTCAGACTACTGTGTGGTGCTGGTTGAATAATAATAATAACGAAAAAAATTTACAAATGTATTGAGAAAAAAAGTATCATTGCCTTTGGGTTGATGAAGTTCACTGGTTCATGTTATTATTATTGACTAATATTCAGCCTGCTGCAAGGACGTCTGTGAAAATAAGATCGCTCCTAAACTGTCACAGACTGTAGCCTACAGTTTTATCTCAAAGGCTTCTCAAAGTATATGATTTATAGGTTGATATGTAGTTTATATATATATGTATATATGCGCAAAATACAATCTAAAGCTCTGAAATATGAATGGCATGGTATGGTCAAGGTGACTATCCAATTTAATTCTAAATTTCAAACTTTAACATATTCACTTTTGGCTAATTCATCAAAATCGATGGCATTAAAGTTCAATTATGATTTCTCATGCACATGACAGCTGCACTTAGCTTTTATAAATTGTATGTAAGAGAGCTTAGACTTGCCTAACTTCAGCACAAAAAAAAAAGAAAAAAAAGAACAAAATGAAAGGTGACCCTTCTCTGTTGATACAACAAAGTTAACAACTGCCTAAGAAGATCTGAAATATCCTTTCTTTTTTCCTTTTCCATCAAAGATTGAAGAGGGATAGGAGGAGTGAATTAATTTGGGTATTTTGTCCACAGATTGTACTGACAGGAGCATTCATCAAAGCATGTAGAAGTGGCACTGCCATGACTGATCTTGGTGAGACTCTATGCAATAATGTCATATCTAACCTTAATCTCGCAACATAATAGCTTTTTGTTTCTCTTCAACATCCCAGATATCTGCAGACTTCTTTTTTCATCATTTTAAAGAACTAATGTGCTTTATGTATGTGACGCTTGGTTGCCATTCTAACTAATCCAGAGCCAAGGCAGAATGGTACTGAATGTAGCAAGTAGCTTCGTAATTACAGAATTCAATCTTAGTTCAGCATATTTTGGTTGTTTTTATTTCTTACTATATTTTTTGACTAGAAATATTGCTTTTGAAAAGCTTTTTAAGCTCAGGACATCATATCAAAGGCATTTGTCATGTAAGTAGGTTCAATTGTCCTTAAATTGTTATTTCTACATTTTTATGGATTATTAATATTGTCATTACTGTTGATAATTTTTCACATGAATCTTGTTTTTCACTTTAGTTACTGTAATTAAAAACTCACCAGGACAGAAGCCCAGTTATGACATAGTGGGATCACACTGCAAATGAACTCGGAAAGATTTCATCTGAATGAGGAAAGGAGACCAAAGCAAGAAGAAGAAAGAGTTACAGAGCAGGGAGTGGATGTTTATGGCATTTTTAAAGGAAACAACTTTTAGAAAATTATCTTAAAGTCAGTCCTAGGATAAAACTTTAAGGGATCTTTAAATAAATTCAGTTCTCATTTGACCTTTACCTTGGTTTTATCTCTCTTCCTCTTCCACAAAATCAATCCTATGGAAAACAGAGGCTTCTCCTTTTTCAGGATTTATTGCCCTTTATGGAGAGCTACTGTACAATTACAATTCTCCTCCATAAATACGTATATTTAAGTTTTGAAGTATTTACTTCTTTTTGAAGTAAACACTCAGATTTTGGAGACTTGCCTTGTGGGAAATGGACACCTGAGGGCAGACGGAAACAATCTTCCTCCTTGGCAATGCTCTTCATTAAGACGTGTTGTGAGCGTGGGTTGTGGCGTCGCAGTAGGAAAGCGTGACTTAAAATGGTTAACAATTATCCAAAAGCTGTAATTACAGGACATAAACAGAAACGAAAAGCAACATTAACACTACAGCTGCTCTGAATCCCATGGCAGGATATTTAGCGCTGTTCGCATGGCCTGGGGGGTCGATAAACTAAGAAAAATCATCAATACTCATTTAAAACACTGTATAATGCAGATAAATGTACTTTAAAAAGTTGTTTGCATTTAAGATAGTGTCAGACCTGTCTGCAGAAGTTTTATTTTTGATCTATCATTTTGTTCCAGCCAACGTTTGCCAACAACAAACAGAGTCTTCTGCTCCCATGTGTGCTGTGACTGCTGTTATGTAAAATCTTCCATGTGAAAGCAAGTTCATTTTTGGCCTCAGAAAGTATATTCTACCATTGTTATTTTTCTTTTGAATTCTACTCATTAAAAAAAAAAGAAAAAAAAAAAGAAGTCAGAGAGCAGATAAAACCCTTGAACAACCATCTTCCCTGCTGTGTCTTTGAAGCTTTAGTTACTGCTCTAATATAATTTCCTCTTAAATCTATTTTCCTCTTGCCAATGGATCTAATGAGGAGAACATTAAAGGGCAGTTTTTCCTCGTAGCTCCCAAGGTGTTTGCGCTCTGCCAGGGGTGCAGGTGTAAACATTTGCCTGCTGCTTTGGACTAATAAGGGCAGAGTCCTTCTTGTAGAAAACAAAACTTATTTGTGTAACGTTACAGCCTCCAGACTACTTGAGATGTTAAAAAATCTGAAATGATCTTGGTATAGCAAAGAGAAATGCCACCCTTCTCCTAGTCTTAAATATCTGTTGTGAGCAGATATGTTTCTTTTTGCTGGATTTTGTATTTTTAACTGTCTTAGCCTAGACTACCCAGCTGTTGGCCTGTGGCCAGAGATCACAGGAGAATCTCTTTAAGATCACTGGGATTTAGGTGGTTTTGTGCATTTTTAGGAGAAAAGCTAAGCTTTTCTACAAAGCTTCTCTAAGGTTTCTACAAATTTCTCATGCAATTCTCTTTGGCAAATCTCCCTGGCAAATTTTTGATCGTGTCTCCAAACACCTTCTAAAATATAACCAAGGATCTTGACAGGCTTAAAAGTTTTGGATAAATCTCATATTGATTTTCCTCCCAAAGATTTATCACGTCCCGTTACCGAAGTTCCCTTTCTGTTCTGACTCAAAACTCCCCATTTTTACATTCCGACCATTTGATACAGTGGCAAGTTATTTAAGCTGAAATCTGACTCTGTCACTTGAAAGAAATCTCAGTTAAACCTGACCCTTGCTATCAACTGATGGTTTAATGTCCTCAACAGATTGCAGCCACTTTAATATTTCAGTTAGTTCTTCACTAAATGAACCTTTTTAAAATCCGATGCATTTAACTTACTTTTTCTATTACTTTAATGCATCTTTTTATTCCCAGCCAGGGTTATATATTACTAATTGCTTGACCTGAGATTGCCAACTGTATTATTATATACTGGAAGCATTTTGCTTTACTTAATTGGTTTCCAATTTTTTATCACACATCGTAGGGGATGAAAATCACTAAAATCAAAATGTCAATGGAAATTTTAATAGATTGAGAGGAGGAAAAGATAGGAGTTCAGGTCCAAAATGCACGTTCTTAACAGTGCCCTAATCGTGGCAGCCGAAGCAGGTCCCTCTTCAAGGCTTTTGCTGTGAAAGATTTTTATTTTGTGAGTCCTTGCACAAATAGGAGGATTAAAAGCAATGGATAAACTTGAACTCCATATATACACATATTTTATATGTATGTATATATAAAGGATCAGAAAAGCAATTCTGCTTTATCCCTCATTACAATTTCTATGGAATTACCCTGATTATAATTAATCTGGAGAGAGAATAAACCCTGGCACCTATCGGGAAGCTGTATCTGGCTGCTCTTTTGATTACTGCAGGATTTTGCAGTTTACAAAACTTGTAGTTATTAATCTGAACAGATTAAGAGAGTCGCCTTGGAAATAATAGTATTCAGTAGCTTCTGCAAAGCTTACAAATATAGAAAAAAAGCAGTTCCAAATTCCTTGTCTGCTTCACAAAGTATATTTGAAGATATACGTGAATTACAACAAGTGATCGGGTTCCGCAGCTTTGAATAACTGCTTGTCAGCTTGGTGCCATAATCAAGATTTAAGATGTTTACTATTATTTCCAACATTTAAGGTGCTGTATATCAAATTATTTGATGTCACAGTTGCTTCCAGCGAAGTTTGCAGCTGGTGAACTGAGTTAACTATCTCCCTAACATCCGGCAATGGCATTGCCTTCAATTGCCTTTCCCTTGCCTGAGATGGTATCGGGACTTCAATTGGTTGTTTATGAGCAGCTACTTCTTTAGTAAATATGTTGTAGCCCTCCTTTGGTTGGATTTCTATGGTGATTGTTAGTTTCCTAAGAATTTCCAGAGGAAAACTTCCACGCATAATGCAAACTTAATATCAAATTTAAAATTTTGCCTAAATTTCTTGTTCTGCTGATGCTGACCCACATTTGACAATTCCTCTTTCATCAAAATTCAGTCTTGGGCCATGCTGTCATTGCAACAAGTTAGCTTATACCAGCATAAATTAAAAGCAACTATCTGATACTGATCAGGCACTCTTACTGCATGTCTCTCTTTCACCTACCTAACCATAAACTCGCCTATTTATCCATAAATCCACCTATTTAAACATAAATCCACCTTTACTTATCAACTTACATGACATAACAGAAATTAGTCAGAAAACTCCCACTAACAAAGTTAAAGCACATGGGAAAACAGCTGGACAAATCAAGACTTCTATAATCTTAACAGTTTCTTGGTTGTTACAATTAATAGGATGTCCAAATGTTGGTGAAGAAGTTTCTAATAGTATTTTTTTATACATATTTGATAATTATTTTGCCTTTGATGTGTCCTGCCTTCGAGCCATCATGAAACTCATTCCTGAGCCCCACAACTCATTGAATGCTCATGAAAATTAATATTGCAAAGATGTTTATGGAAAAGTTTTGGAAAAAAAGTCAGTAGTTTTATAGCTGCTCCGACTGGATAGTGAATAATTGGACTAATTTTAACAGCAAAATTTGGATAATGCTTTGAAATTCCCTCACTAAAATTATATTGCCTGATTGCACAGAATTATTTCTGAAATTGCTATAATATACATCACATTTCATCTAATGACTCTCAAATCCAACAGTGATGTTGTCAAGCAATTCCTAAAACAGTCCCATAATCTTCTCATTGCAGTTGTGGTCAAAATGCTGGAAATAATTGAAAACAAATAGTGTCTTTTGAAAAAAAATAAAGATAAAAGAGGTGGTTAGTGGATAGCTAAATGCCTCTGTTTAAGAACTATTATATCATCAGCTATAAATACATGTTCATAGCTAGATTCATAGATAATGAACTGAAGGAGACAGGAGGGTGATGGGGGAAGATGCTGTTAAGCCCTCCCACTGGAGCAGGTTCTTCAGGTGGGTATTCACACCCCGCAGGCGCTATCACATACATTGCAAGCGTTGTGAGACACCAGGTCTACCTCTCCTTGGCTCCGAGGGGTCACTACGTGGATGGTGCTGTGAGAAGGGACAACAAGCAGCCACCTTCTCCCTTCTGCAGCCCCACGAATGCAGTTTGGGATGCTCAGGGCTCCAGCCCCTTCCTGGAGACGACACTTTTCTATTCACTTCTCAGAGGGACATGGAAAAGTGGTGAGGATGAACGTGCACCACACACAAGGTCAGTTAGGAAACAGTCAATAACAAATAAATTTGGGATAATTTAAATGGATGGTTATTCAGCAAATAACTCTCCTCAGCATATATATATCTATAGGATCCACTATTCTTCCAGAACCAGAATTTAAACAAGAACTCCTTATATCTGTTTTGCCTTTGAGAATTTAGTGGGTCTGAGAGGACAGAGAATGGGACTGGAGAGTCTGTAATATCATAGTGTCCCCAGTGGCTTTTCATTAAATGTATTGTACATGTTGGCATTCTGCTTTAGAAAGGGGGGATTGAAGCATCAGCCTTGACAAACGCAGTGCTGCACAACTGTTTCCACGTATATAGAAAGTCTGGTCTTCCCTAGCATAACTCTCCCCTTAATGCCACAAAAGCCTTAGTTATTTTATAGAAAGAGATAACACCTTTATTCCTCGCAGAACCTTTTAAAAGGGAACTCCTTTTACATTCAAAACCCTTCATTTCTTTAATCTAAGTTCAATAGTACCCTTGCCATATTTTGCATTTCTATTAAGTTTGCTCTAATGGTTAGAAAAGAAGAAAGCAGAGTTATTAACAAGAGGGATTTTCAGGGGGGGGGAAAGAAAACCCTTGATCTTTGTCTAGGTACACGACGGCCCTCAGCTGCGATCAATACAACTAAATGCTGCTGCAAATGTTGGTTTTGTGTGCAGTGTTTGTTTGCTCCGTCACTCCAGAGGTGTGAATATATGTAACAGAACTAATAGTTCACAATAATCTTGTTAAAATCTGGCCTCTTGCAAATCCGCTTCCTTTTTGCACATAAAGGGATGGCCCTGAAGCAACAGATGTTTCGAAGGGCAGACCTGGCAATGCCCAGAGCAGTGTTCATGGCAGCCAAGCGTGTTTAGTAGTACCCAGAAATGCTCTCTGCCAAGTTTTATGTCTCCTGCCTTCAGCTGAGGCTGCAACACATATGATAATAAGAGAAACACCAAAGCTCGACTCCAAGGAATTCTTTCCGGGAGCGTTTCCTTGCACAATAAAAAATACTAAGAGATTTTGGCATCCATATCCATCGTTTATAAGGATATCCGTAAAGCATTTCCCTCACAAATAACAAAATTGAGATAGTTGAGATCACTTTAACAACTCCGTAGCTTGGCAGTAGGAAAAGAGCTTCAATTGCTACACAACTACCATATTTTCATAGCAAATAAATTAGTCATTTTGCCCTAAAAGACAATTTACCTCTATTTATGCTTGATAGATATCTTTTTGATATCTTTATATCTTTTCATATCAAGCACAAATTGAGATTAGTCATGTGCTTGATATCTTTTACAATGGCAAAAGGACTCATGCCAAAAACTACACAGCCTTCTAATACACAGAATCATCCTGTTTCTTAAAGCAAAAATCCTTATTTACAGGTTTGCTCTCTGGGTTCATGATCTACAGGAAATGAAACCTGTTAATAAAGGCATTTGAGCCCAGAGAAGAGCTTCCTCCCCTCACACATCCCCTCCTAATCCTAAGGGGTGTTTAACTCTATTCACCAGGGTAGCAGCTGCTGTCGTCTTTCCAGGGATACACAACTTTATAGAACCTGTCAGACGATTTTATTGCCTTGGAAACATTTGATTTTGGCTTAAACCTCATATGTTCAGCACTGGCACTATATATCCGTTTCCTTTTTGCATTCAGTGCTTTTTGTTTACTGTGGATGACAGAATTTAAGATAAAAATCCTGTTACAGGAGCAGCGCAGAGACTGGGTGATGCCAGGAGCCTCAGACTGTAGAAGTGAATC
The DNA here is from genome assembly GCA_034781795.1 of Crypturellus tataupa. Lineage (NCBI taxonomy): Eukaryota > Metazoa > Chordata > Aves > Tinamiformes > Tinamidae > Crypturellus > Crypturellus tataupa. Next base: position 891,318 of record JAWLRI010000833.1, read on the forward strand.
AAGGATCACTGCGGTCAGGTAGTTACTACTGTTCTAATGGGACGACTGCTTAAGAACAACTTTTTTCTTGTATTTTGTTTGCACTGCTAAAATAATGATATTTTTTTGGCTTCACAGATAAGGCGAGTCATGCTTGCTACTCGTAGTGAGATTTGGGGAATAACAGAATATCACCTGCAAAATTTCCTAGCTACACACCTGAGTTAGTTGGTAGGTGTTATCTCACTTACTTTTTTAGAGATGAAATATCTCTTTATGGCCCTTGGGGAAAAACAAGCTTATTAATTACAGGTGCTAAGTTGCAGGTTTGGCTTTGCAACCACCATGCTCCCCGAAAGGAAAAATTATGCAAAAGTTTCTTTTTTTTAATGGTGTTTGCTGCAGCTAAGGGATGTTGCACTCAGTGTAAAACAGATAGCGCAGTAAAAAGATATTTAAAAATAAATGTTCCATGCTTTAAACTACTTTAATTCCTCTGCTTCTCATGTTACTCTGTGCTCATCATCCTTTACTGACCCCGAATTGCTTTTCAACAGCCTTATACTTGCTGCAAGTAAGTAAAAAAAAGGCATGAACAAAACATATACACTTCTGTTAATCTTCCAATTCAGGAAGTACTCAAACATGCTGCAAACACTGCATGATTTTTTATTATTATTTAATTTTAGCAATTTTTTTCAAACTTACTAAGTATAGAGCATCATAGAAATAATATACATTTATAAAATAAAGTTTCTCTTTTCTAATTATTTAAAACCTAGTAAGGAAGGAACAATCCCAGCCAACCATACAGCAGTGCTGATTTTCTTGTCATGTTGATTCTATATTGCTCTGTTCAAGGCACTAACAGTGCTGGCTAAAAACCTCTTTGCCAGGATAAGGAAAAAATGATTGAAAAATTGCTAATTTCGTTCTCCAAATGCAGCACCTCTTCAAAATACAAATATGAAAACTGCAGTCGGTTCTGACCGATCATGTGAGTGACTCTTTTGGTTTTATTACATTTCACACGCACAGCCTGAGGATTTCGGAGGGGAATGAGTTCGGGGCAAGGCTTCCACGAGGGGGCTTCAAACCAGACGTCACCAACTCTCCTTTGGCAAATTACCCAGCAGAGGCAATGCCACCAAATTAGCAGAAATTTATTTTCCTCTTTTTTTTTTTTTAGGAAAAAGAAAAGATTTTTGTTGAACTTTTGGGTCTTCCACAGCAGGGTTTAGATCTGTCCATATAACCTCTTGTAAACTAGCATTGTGCCTTATAATCCTCATGCCTACAACACATCAATAAATAAATAAAATAAAATAAAATAAAATAAAATAAAATAAAATAAAATAAAATAAAATAAAGTGAAAAGAAGAAAGTTAAGACCTGAGCAACATCTGTAGTTGTCTTCCCTAGCTGTAAAATACTCTTGTGAGAAATTGCACATAGCTGATGCTCTGGGGTACTTTGTGAGGGTTTTTGCCCTTGCAGATTTGCAGGGTCTGGGATTCAAAAAACCTCGGTGCCAACACTCATTTTCCACCTTGTTCTTCCTCTTATCACAGCTCTGCTTCAATACTCATCCAAAAAGCACACTTGCTCGCTCATTGTGTAAGAATTGAGCAGGATGTTATAAAACATGCGCCTTTTGGACTGGCTGCTTCACTCTCGAATCTGTTGTCATTATCTGTCATTATTGTCATAAGAAATAAAACAGCAAATGCAGCCAGTCTGGTTTGGATTTCTTTCCTGACAGACAAGACAAAAATGAGAATAATTCCAATCTGTCCGTATTTCCCATGCTTAGTTAAAAGGTGCAAGTCACAAATGGGCTGCTTTATATAATACTATTAAGCTAATAGAGCTACTCTGCATTTACTGGAACACATTGGGAAGCAGATTTGTGCCTCTAACATTTACATAAGGAAAATCTTTGTTGCTTCTTATTGGCCTTATAGTATTTACAGTAAAAAGAATTATCCTTGGATATGGTGACCCTTAGGGCTCTTGCTGGAACACAGAAGTGTAAGAACGTTGGAAAAAAAAGAAAAATAACAGAGGGGAAGTGTGAGCTAAATCATCTTGAAGCCTAAAAACTAATGATTGCATTCTGCTAGCTTAGGTATAGAGATTTATTTTCATTTGATTTTAACAATTTGTATGATATAATTGTGAAATATAAACTCTAGAGGAGCAAACTCACTGAGGACTTGGATGTTTGTTTAATATGCTCCCTAAGTCTTCATAAATTAATATTAGCTTGCGGTAGTTCATTATATCCTTTCTCAATGCTGGAAAATGCTTTGCACTCAGGGAAAGGTTTCATGAGTTTTTCCAGACATCTTAGATGTGTTCGGATGTCTAAAAGCGCGACCTTCCCTTTCTAGCCATGGAAGTCACCATCAGCAACCATCATTTTACGCAGCATCTCAGCAGTTACTTTGGACAGGAGAGGATGAAAGAGAGTTTGAGAAATATCTGGAAAAAGAAAGCAGGAGGAGCAAGTGGAGAGGAGTGTGGTGGGCCAGAACGCAGGAGACTGGGAGGCTGCCTGGGGATTTTAGCTCTGCTGAACCTGTTGCTCTCCAGAGAAAATCTTCTTGCTTGGGGTGGGAGAAGCTTCGAGGCACCCTGTGTTTACAAATTTCCAACATGCCTAAAACCCATAAGTCTTTCTTCATTTTAGTTGCCCAGGGCGACACCTTTTCAGCATTGAATCAAGAAGATTACTTTCCTGGTGACTGTGCTGCTGTCTGCTTTTAAAATACTGCAAGGGAAACCATGCAAGATGTGGAAGTCCCGGTTATCGCAGCTTTTTATGCATTTCCATTATAAAAAAAGGAGAAATTGTACCTGCTGAAATTCCCTGCTTTGCTCAGACAGTTTGTACTAGTGGAAATAGAGTGGCTGCCCTCGTTGTCATAAATAGCATAATAAGCATAATCAGACTAATGCATGCTGAATTCACCTAAATAATTCTTTTCAGCTATAGACAACTATTGCTTCAACTTTATGAGAACCTCACAGATGGCCTGGGGAAAATGGAGGGAAATGAGGATAAGAGGGGATGGTTCCATATGGAGACAGTAAGAGGCAGCCTGGATCGTACTTGGGATATCCCCAAGTGTGTGGCACTGGCAACAGCAACGAATGGGGGTAGGTAACGAGTTGGGTGGTTGCTAGCAGAGAGCAGTTGGGGCAGTAGGATGGTGGGCACATGTACATGTACCCCTAAAGCAGGGCACCTCTCTAAAATGCATGGATACCTGCTTGAATTCCGCCAAACAAAGAGTTCACATACATTCCAAAACCCGCACTGAAGGTGATCTTTAGAAATGGTTTGCTGAATAATTCAAGGTTCCTGTACCTGTCTTTCTTCATTCATAATAAAAGAAGTG
>JAWLRI010000833.1:894800-910584 GCA_034781795.1 Crypturellus tataupa
GATCTCCAGGGAAGGAGACTCCACAACCTCTCTGGGCAGCCTGTTCCAGGGCTCTGTCACCCTCACTGTCAAAAAATATGGACATAACAGAAATTAGTCAGAAAACTCCCACTAACAAAGTTAAAGCACATGGCAAAACAGCTGGACAAATCAAGACTTCTATAATCTTAATAGTTTCTTGTTTTTCAAAATTAATAGGATGTCCAAATGTTGGTGAAGACTTTTCTAATAGTTTCTATTTTTTTCAGACATATTTGATAATTATTTTTCCTTTGGCATGTCCTGCCTTTAAGCAGTCATGAAACTCATTCCTGAGCCCCACAACTCATTGAATGCTCTTGAAAATTAATATTACATAGTTTATGGAAAAGTTTCGGAAAAAAAAGGTCAGCAGTTTTAAAGCTGCTCTGACTGGATATTGAATAATTAGACTAATTTTAACAACAGCAAAATTTGGATAATGCTTTGAAATTCCCTCACTAAAATTATATTGCCTGGTTGCACAGAATTTTTTCTGAAATTGCTATAATATACATCACGCTTCATCTAATGACTCTCAAATCCAACAGTGATGTTGTCAAGCAATTGCTAAAACAGTCCAATAATCTTCTCATTGTGGTTGTGGTCAAAATACTGGAAATAATTGAAAACAAATAGTGTCTTTTGGAAACAAAAATAAAGATAAAAGAGGTGGTTAATGGGTAGCTAAATGCCTCTATTTAGGAACTATTATATCATCAGCTATAAATACATGTTCATAGCTAGAATTCATAGATAATGAACTGAAAGAGACATGAGGGTGATGGGGGAAGATGCTGTTAAACCTCCCGCTGGAGCAGGTTCTTCAGGTGGGTATTCACAACCCACAGGTGCCACCACATACATTGCAAGCGTTGTGAGACACCAGGTCTACCTCTCCTTGGCTCCGAGGGGTCATTGTGTAGATGGTCCAACCCCACAAACGCAATTTGGGATGCTCAGGGGCTCCAGCTCCTTCCTGGAGATGACACTTTTATATCCAGTTCTCAGAGGACTGTGGAAAAGTGGTGAGGATGAACGTGCACCACAGGCAAGTTCACTTAGGAAACGGTCAATAACAAATAAATTCTGGATAATTTAAACAAGGGTTATTCAGCAAATAACTCTTCTCAGCATATATATATCTATAGGATCCATCATTTTGCCAGAATCAGAATTTAAACAAGAACTACCTATATCTATTCCGCCTTTGAGAATTTAGTCAATCTGAAAGGACAGAGAATGGGACTGGAGAGTCTATGATATCAGTGTTCCCAGTGGCTTTTCATTAAATGAATTGTGTACGTTAGCATTCTGCTTTAGAAAGGGGGGATTGAAGCATCAACCTTGACAAACTCAGTGCTGCAGAACTGTTTCCACGTATATAGAAAGTCTGGTCGTCCTTAGCATAACTCTCCCCTTAATGCCACAAAAGCCTTAGTTATTTTATAGAAAGAGATAACACCTTTATTCCTCGCAGAACCTTTTAAAAGGGAACTCCTTTTACATTCAAAACCCTTCATTTCTTTAATCTAAGTTCAATAGTACCCTTGCCATATTTTGCATTTCTATTAAGTTTGCTCTAATGGTTAGAAAAGAAGAAAGCAGAGTTATTAACAAGAGGGATTTTCAGGGGGGGGAAAAAAATCCCTTGATCTTTGTCTAGGTGCACGACGGCCCTCAGCTGCGATCAATACAACTAAATGCTGCTGCAAATGTTGGTTTTGTCTGCAGTGTTTGTTCGCTCTGTCACTCCAGAGGTGTGAATATATGTAACAGAACTAATAGTTCACAATAATCCTGTTAAAATTTGGCCTCTTGCAAATCCGCTTCCTTTTCGCACATAAAGGGATGGCCCTGAAGCAACAGATGTTTCGAAGCGCAGACCTGGCAATGCCCAGAGCAGTGTTCACAGCAGCCAAGTGTGTTTAGTAGCACCCAGAAATGCTCTCTGCCAAGTTTTATGTCTCCTGCCTTCAGCTGAGGCTGCAACACGTATGTTAATAAGAGAAGCGCCAAAGCTCGACTCCAAGGAATTCTTTCCGGGAGCGTTTCCTTATACAATCAAAAATACTAAGAGATTTTGGCATCCATATTCATCGTTTATAAGGATATCCATAAAGCATTTCCCTCACAAATAGCAAAATTGAGATAGCTGAGATCACTTAAACAAATCTGTAGCTTGGCAATTGGAAAAGAGCTTCAAATGCTACAAAACTGCCATATTTTCATAGCAAATAAATTAGTCATTTTGCTCTAAAAGACAATTTACCTCAATTTATGCTTGATAGGTTTATATTAGATATCTTTATGTCTTTTGATATCAAGCACAAATTGAGATTAGTCATGTGCTTGATATCTTTTACAATGGCAAAAGGACTCATGCCAAAAACTACACAGCCTTCTAATACACAGAATCATTCTGCTTCTTAAAGCAAAAATCCTTATTTACAGGTTTTCTCTCCAGGTTTGTGATCTACAGGAAACGAAACCTGTTAATAAAGGCATTTGAGCCCAGAGAAGAGCTTCCTCCCCTCACCCGTCCCCTCCTAATCCTAAGGGGTGTTTAACTCTATTCACCAGGGTAGCAGCTGCTGTCGTCTTGCCAGGGATACACAACTTTATAGAACCTGTCAGATGATTTTATTGCCTTGGAAACATTTGATTTTGGCTTAAACCTCATATGTTCAGCACTGGCACTATATATCCGTTTCCTTTTTGCATTTGGTGCTTTTTGTTTACTGTGGATGACAGAATTTAAGATAAAAATCCTGTTACAGGAGCTGCGCAGAGACTGGGTGATGCCAGGAGACTCAGACTGTAGAAGTCAATCACGGATCACTGCGGTTGGGTAGCTACTACTGTTCGAATGGGACTACTGCTTAAAAACAACTTTTTTCTTGTGTTTTGTTTGCACTACTAAAACTTATGATTAAAATAATGATAGTTTTTTGGCTTCACAGATAAGGTGAGTTGTGCTTCCTACTTCTAGCAAGATTTGGGGAATAACAGAATATCACCTGCAAAATTTCCTAGCTACACACCTGAGATAGTTGGTAGGTGTTATCTATCTTACTTGCTTTTTTAGAGATGAAATACCTCTTTATGGCCCTTGGGGAAAAACAAGTTTATTAATTGCAGGTGCTAAATTGCAGGTTTGGCTTTGCAACCACCGTGCTGCACGAAAGGAAAAAATATGCCAAAGTTTTTTTTTTTAATGGCAGTTGCTGCAGCTAAGGGGTGTTGCACTCAATGTAAAGCAGATAGAGCAGTAAAAATATATTTAAAAATAAATGTTCAGTGCTTTATACTACTTTAACTGCTCTGCTTATGTTACTCTGTGCTCACCATCCTTTACTGACCCTGAATTTCTTTTCAACGGCCTTATACATGCTGCAAGTAGGTAAAAAAAAGGCATGAACAAAACATATATATTTCTCTTTCAATTCAGTAAGTACTTGAACATACTACAAACACTGCATGATTTTTTATTACTATTTAATTTTAGCAATTTTTTTTCAAACTTACTCAGTATAGAGTGCCATAGAAATAATACACATTTATAAAATAAAGTTTGTCTTTTCTAATTATTTAAAACCTAGTGAGGAAGGGACAATTCCAGCCAACCAAACAGCAGTGCTGATTTTGTTGTCATTTTGATTCTATATCGCTCTGTTCAATGCACTAACAGTGCTGGCTAAAAACCTCTTTACCAGGATAAGGAAAAAATGATTGAAAAATTGCTAATTTCGTTCTCCAAATGCAGCACCTCTTCAAAATACAAATATGAAAACTGCAGTCGGTTCTGACCGATGATGTGAGTGACTCTTTTGGTTTGATTACATTTCACACGCACAGCCTGAGGATTTCGGAGGGGAATGAGTTCAGGGTAAGGCTTCCACGAGGGGGCTCAATGCTTCAAACCAGACGTCACCAACTCTCCCTTGGCAATTTGCCCAGCAGAGCCAAGTGCCACCAAATTAGCAGGAATTTATTTTCCTCTTTTTTTTTTTTTTAAAGGAAAAAAAAGATTTTTCTTGACCCTTTGGATCTCTGTGTATAACATCTTGTAAACTAGCATTGTGCCTTATAATCTTCATGCCTACAACACAACCTCAATAAAAATAAAATAAAATAAAATAAAATAAAATAAAATAAAAGGAAGAAAATTAAGACCTGAGCAACAACTGTAGTTGTCTTCCCCTGCTGTAAAATACTCTTGTGAGAAATTGCACGTAGCTGATGCTCTGGGGTACTTTGTGAGGGTTTTTGCCCTTGCAGATTTGCAGGGTCTAGGATTCCAGAAAGTCTTGTTGCCAACACTCACTTTCCATCTTGTTCTTCCTCTTACTACAGCTCTGCTTCAATACTGATCCAAAAAGCACACTTGCTCACTCATCATGTAAGAATTGTGCAGGATGTTATAAAACATGCACCTTTTGGACTGGCTGCTTCACTCTCGAATCTGTTGTCATTATCTGTCATTATTGTCATAAGAAATAAAATGGCAAATACAGCAGTCTGGTTTGGATTTCTTTCCTGACAGACTAGACAAAAATAAGAATAATTCCAATCTGTCCGTATTCCCATGTTTTGTTAAAAGGTGCAAGTCACAAATGGGCTGCTTTATATAATACTATTAAGCTAATAGAGCTACTCTGCATTTACTGGAACACATTGGGAAGCAGATTTGTGCCTCTAACATTTACATAAGGAAACTCTTTGTTGCTTCCTATTGGCCTTATAGTATTTATAGTAAAAAGGATTATCCTTGGATATGGTGACCCTTGGGGCTCTTGCTGGAACACAGAAGTGCAAGAACATTGGAAAAAAAGAAGAAAAATAACTGAGGGGAAATGTGAGCTAAATCATCTTGAAGCCTAAAAACTAATGATTGTATCCTGCTAGCTTAGATATAGAGATTTATTTTCATTCAATTTTAACAATTTGTAAGATATAATCGTGAAATATAAACTCTAGTGGAGCAAACTCACTGAGGACTTGGATGTTTGTTTAGTATGCTCCCTAAGTCACCATAAATTAATATTAGCTTGCGGTAGTTCATTACATCTTTTCTCAATGCTGGAAAATGCTTTGCACTCAGGGAAAGGTTTCATGAGTTTTTCCAGACATCTTAGATATGTTCAGATGTCTAAGTAGGCAGAAAAGTGTAAGTTTCCCTTTCTAGTGATGTTCATGTCACCACCAGCAACCATCATTTTACGCAGCATCTCAGCAGTTACTTTGGACAGGAGAGGATGAAAGAGAATTTGAGACATATCTGGAAAAAGAAAGCAGGAAGAGCAAGTGGAGAGGAGTGTGATGGGCCAGAATGCAGAAGGCTGGGAGGCTGCCCAGGGATTTTAGCTCTGCTGAACCTGTTGCTCTCCAGAGAAAATCTTCTTGCTTGGGGTGGGAGAAGCTTTGGGGCACCCTGTGTTTACAAGTTTCCAACATGCCTAAAACCCCTAAGTCTGTCTTCATTTTAGTTGCCTGGGGCGACACCTTTTCAGCACTGAATCGAGGAGATTATTTTCATGGTGACTGTGCTGCCGTCTGCTTTTAAAATATTGCAAGGGAAACCATGCAAAATGTGGAAGTCCTGGTTATCGCAGCTTTTTATGCATTTGCATTACAAAAAAAGGAGAAATCGTACCTGCTGAAATTCACTGCTTTGCTCAATCAATTTGAACTAGTGGAAATAGAGTAGCTGCCCTAGTCATCATAAACAGCATAACAAGCACAATCAGACTGATGCATGCTGAATTCACCTAAATAATTCTTTTCAGCCGTAGACAACTACTACTTCATATCTATGGAAAAATATAACTATACGTTAAATATATATATATAAAAATGAAGTCAGGACTTTATGAAGAACTTTAGAGAACTTTATGAGAATCTCACAGATGGCCTGGGGAAAACGGAGGGAAATGGGGATAAGAGGGGATGGTTCATATGGAGACAGCAAGAGGTAGCCTGGATCGCACTTGGGATGTCCCCAGGTCTGTGGCACTGGCAACAGCAGTGAATGAGGGTAGGTAACGAGTTGGGTGGTTGCTAGCAAAGAGCAATTGGGGTAGCAGGACAGTGGGCGCATGTACGTGTACCCCTAAAGCAGGGCACCTCTCTAAAATGCACGGATACCTGCTTGAATCTCCCCAAACAAAGAGTTCGGATACATTGCAAAACCCGTGCTGATGGTGATCTTTAGAAATGGTTTGCTGAATAATTCAAGGTTCCTGTACCTGTCTTTCTTCATTCATAATAAAAGAAGTGACTGGTATTTACTATTCGTAGAGAGCAGGACACGTCGAGTTGGCTTAATGAGTTGTGTTCCGCGCGGGTCATAAACAATTCATGGCCGCTACAAACATGGGATACAGGATTCAGTGAAATGAGCCTGGTCTCTGGAATGATTTCCTCCACTGTGACATACATTAAAGGAGTTCTGCAATCCTTGAATTATTTGGTTCCATTGTTCCTGAGGTTTGTCATTCCAGCAGCAATAGGGGGATGTCTCCAATAGCTGCTGTTGTGAAAGGGATGGTGGGGGAGATGATTGAAGGTGAGGGAGATGATTGATAGGAGAAGTTACTGGTTTGCAGCTGAGTTTCGTAGGGCAGGAGGTCTCCTTCCAGCTGATGAGGAGGTCACTATATGAGTTGGTCACTGCAAGAGGGATAGGGGTGCTGGAAGGGGGCAGGATCAGTGCACTCACTTTGGAAGCACCATTTGGCTGCTGGGAATGTGGATGAGGGGGTACAAGAGGTGTCTAACCTTCAATTCTCCTGCTGCTTCCTTGCACACAGCCCTTACACGTAAAGGCTGGAGCTGTTAATCTCTCTACGCTCTGCAGCTCCCCTTATGTCTTTGACATGCCCCATCTTCCCCATCCATTTTGCAATAATTCCTATACGATGCTGCTCCTATTCACATTCTGTTGAATAAAGAAATGAAGATGCCGTTATAACATGCTAAGCTGTTATATTTTGTCTCTTATCTTAGTAGCACTGTCCATGGCAATTCTCTGTTATTTATTAGCATAAACACCCATTGCAACATCCTCTTTTTCAACACTGTTACGCTGCGTTGGCAAAGCTTCCATCAAGCACTTTCTGTACTTGATGGATAAAATGTTTAGAGAAACTGTATTCCCCCTAAAGAAAATCCCGTTACTGCAAATGAGTGAGATTTTAGCAGCTAAATCAGCAATCTGCTCACAAAGCCTTTTTCTAATTATTCTGTTTCTAATTGTTATCATCAGGGCACAGGTGAGTCTGCCCAACTCGCTGCTGCCCTCTCGGTCTGATGAAGCACTTGAGCTTCCAGATAGTGAGGTCGTGTTTGAGCAATACCTTCTGCTGGGGTAATACATCCACTGTCAAGTTGTGCCAGGTATTTCTTTCTTTTTATTTTTAAGTATTATTCTATAGTGCCCAATGTCAGAGCACAGAGATGATATATTAAATTTAGAACTCCCTCACCAGCTCTAAGTGCAATAAATTTGCTTTTCATGGAGCGACAATGACACGTTTGACTTTGCAGAAGTTTGCCAAAGTCCTGCTTGTTTTCCAGCAAGGATTGAAGTGAGTTTGCCTGTCCTTCCTAGATCATTAGGTCATTTCTTTGCAATCTGCTTGGTTTCTCATGGCAAACCAACAATGCATCAAGAAGCCTCGTTATTCTCAATGGAGACAACCTGAATTTAACAAATATCCCCATAAGGAAATATCCATAAGGAAAATGTCACAGACTGGCTCCTTGTTTTGGCTTTGTGAATTCGTACTTTTTTGTAACTGTATTTGTCTCACTGAAGTCCCAGCTAGTGACAGAAAGGAGGTGGCTCCTCCTTGTGGCATCTCCAACTCTACTTCAGTTGGAGGGAGAAACTGCTCCAGCAGTTGAGTGGATTTGATGGAGATCCCAAAGGAAAAAAAGTGGCTGGGACTTGGAGTTCTGGCAAGGAGATGTACTGGGATAGAAAGGACAGCAACTTTTTAATTACAGAGGAGAATAATGTACATATATTGACTTTGCAACTTTGGTGGTGATCATTGAATTTGTGACTTACTCATGGGCTAAGAACCTTTATTAGGAGTCAGGAAAAGCTACAAATTCTGATCTTTTGTTTTGTTTGTTCAGTGCTAAGGAAGAAAAACTCGGATCCAGAGGAAAAATAATTGGCAGGAGAATGGTAATATTATCAGACTAATAAAATTAACTGGGATTTTCCTAGAAAAAATACTCGCTTCTCTTTCTAGCAACACATTATGGCAAAACTCTCCCATTTTCCAAAGATCCTCTCAGTAAATTATTTGTAAAGAACGACTTTAATTAATTCTTATTTCATCCCCTCAGGCTCAGGTTTTGCTGAGTTATTAGAGAAAATGTTAAAGTTTTTGTTCACGTAGATTTATTTGCCCTTGAATATGTTTAATTAAGTTTGAAGGATGGCAGATTTTTCAGTTCCTTGTAGATAAATATTAAGGTGCAGAGGATGAATATCGGCAAGACCATTTTTGGTCTGTAATATATTTTTTATATTGGGAATGTGTGTTAACTCTTTTAATTTTTTTGCACTCTATAAAGCTCCTTATTTTATTATTTCAAGCAAATTAAAGTGCTTTGGGCATTCTGTAAGCAGTGGGGGTAGATTGGGAACACATTAATTTTGGTCAAAAAAGGGCACAATTCAACCTACCTGAACCAAAACTTACCCTTTGCACCATGAACCTGAGCTCTCTTTTCTGTTCTAGGAATTCTCAAAAAATAATTCATTATGCAGAAAAATGTGCCCTGTTCACTACAATTTAAAACCTTGAAAAAATAAAACAGGACAAGAAAAGCCAGAGTCTGTGTGAGACAGATCTCTTGTTAGCTCATACAGAAAGGATATAAAAACTTATCAGTTTGGAACTTCTCAACAGCAGCAGCACTTGGAGGTTTTCCAATTTTTACCTCCATGGTATATAAAAATAGAGAGTAAATTGGCCAGTGATATCTCGTTTTGTCCTCCGTTACTGCAATTTTTTAGATAGCTGTGCTCCAACTTGCTCGCAATGTTCTTTTATGCCAAAACATAAATTTTAACTAAACTTCCCAATACTGCAATAGGTATTTTTTTTTAAATTTATTTTAAGGTGAGGTCATCCTGTGATGACTGGGCAGACCTGACATCTTGAAGGGAAGATACTGCTTTGCTAGTAGAAGACACTCTGACCCGTAGAGTCTGCCTCAAGAAAGCAGGTATAGTGGGATAATTGTGCTATAAATTAGTTTTAAAGTGTTAGTACGTTCATATTAAGTAAAAAAATCCTGATTATATCTCAGCTTATGCAGCTTGTTAGTGATGGAGTTACAGTCAAGGCCTAGCACCGAACCTCACAGGAAAGATGTGGTTTGCTCACCTGGAATTATATCTTCATTTAACGACAGCAGTGAAGCCAGGTTCAGCAGAGGGTCCAGGCTAAGGAGGAGGAGGGATTTGGTTAATGTTATTCCAAACATATTGGATTTTGTATCACATAATTTTGGCAGTTTGGATTTCAGCTCCAGTCTTGGGCACAGTTGCTCTGCCATAGAGTCAGGACGGTTGTTGCTTCCAGCAGCTCGTTGGTGCCCAACGCAGTTACCAACAAAATGGTCATCTGCGTCGCTGACCTCAGGATAGTGCTTAATATGTCAAAATAATTACAGTCTCGAAAGGCAACAGTTTTAAACAGCTGCTCTCTTCTTGTAATGCCTGAAATGGCTTGCTCAGAGAAGGTGAATTGTCGCACAGCGCATTTCTGAGGGTCCAAGAAAGCTGCTCTGTATCCATCCTGGAAAACTTTCCAGAATCCCAGAATGACTTCCCTTTTTTTCCTCACTTATGCCTTGGTCTTGCCCTACTTCCCAGGAGACTTTTACAGCACGGATGTGATCGGTGATGTGGTCTGCTTGTTAGTCCTGAGCCTCACATGGATCTGCAGTGCACTCTTCCCTTTTTTCCCTTTTTCCTTTTTTTTTTGTTCCTTTAAACCCCGCAGCCTTAGAAGCTGCTATTCATGGAGCTTCTACAGAGGCAGCAGACGGGAGCCTCGCTTGGGGGCAGTGACTATTCCCTTGATTATTCCTCCACAGCGATAGCAGGGAGGAACCCAGGCCTTTTTCTTCCAGTGGAGACCTGGGGTGAGGAAGGAAACCAGGTTCAGCAAAACAGAGAAGAAAGTTTCATCCCTGGATGAAAGCCTGGCGATAAACTAAGGAAAAGTTCCATTCGCACAAGGTGGGTTACCTAGTAACTATTTCCCAACTTGCTATTTCTTATTTTGATATAAAACTCAAAGAAACACAAAGCTGGAGTCCAGTCACAATATGTTCAGGCCTAACGCTCCTTGTTGATGATTTCTATAACTCTTCTGTAAGCCAAAAGTTTTCTTATCCCGAAATCTGGGGCAGCTTAGCTTACGTGTGTGTGCTTTAAGGACATTTAATAATTTAAGGACATTTAAAGATGACAATTAAGAAATGAATCCAGATGGAGAGTATATACCTAGTGTGGTGAGACCTTATACATCAGCTGAGCTTTGAGCTATATTGGCTAGAGTGCAACCCACGTAGGGGGCTAATGCAAAATCAGTGCACCACGTTCTTAAAATATCATTTAAATGTGGAGAGGAGCCCGTGTTGGTGCTTTTCTCTGGCATTTTACCCACCTTAGACAATATTCTGCAATATCCAGTTATTTGAAGGGTATTTACATTTTCTTTCTTAAGAAAAATCCTTCCATCAAATCAGTTTGAAAACTGATGTAGCATCTTTACCAGCTGCAAGTCCTAAAATTTAGATCCTGTGAAACTCATGCTGAATGATACATTATCTTTTTGGTTGAAGTCATGCTAAAGTCTTGAACTGTTAGTTTAGAGAATCGCCACAGGAATGTAGAAACAAGAAGAGAAACTCGAAATAAAATTTGACTCAAAATTTCAAAAGGGGAAAAATGGTAACGTCAATTTAGGAAGCTCTTCCATCATTAAAAATAAATTATTTATATTCTTTTCTTCATGTTGCCAAGCGAAGAAACATGCACAACATGTGGTGAGGTTGAACACTTAAGTGTCATTCAGCATTATTTAAAGCAAAATCTATGAAATGACTACACAGTTTGTCAAACAGACGAATATGTATGCAACTTTAAATGTTTTATATCCCCATATAACTAACAAAAGATGTCAAAAAGAGCTGAGTTAACAAAGAAATGAAACAAGCATCATTCTAAGTCTGAGCCACCCTGCCAGTGGCATTCTTCCTCTTTTCCTTTTTGCTCTGTAAGCAAAATATACGTGCCATATTTGACAAAAATATTTCTGCATTCAGAATGTGCCAGCTGAACGCAGAAGCTGATTTTCTTTATAAAGGACAATCAACAAGAAAAGTTTTAGTGTTTCCCTTGCTTTGCAGCAGCAGAATGAGCTCGATAGGATGGATGGGGATGGCCCGAGGAGATGCTGATTTTCATTGGTTTAAAATCAGGGTTTGCAGTGGAGAACAGCTCTGGGCCACAGTCTTTTTCACTTCTACATTGTATTTGCGCAAGATTCTTTATCATTTTGGCTCCGCTTAGGGGGGTGAGTTATTATTTAGCTTTTCATTTTGGCTTAACTCTTGGCAGGAAATATAGGTGCACACAGGAATTAGCACTTACAAATGAAAAATACATTCCTCTCTGCTTTCAGTGTATCCTGTAGATGGATGTGAGAATTGTGTGTGTTAGATCTCAAAAGGCTAAGACATTTTTCGAAGA
The DNA here is from genome assembly GCA_034781795.1 of Crypturellus tataupa. Taxonomy (NCBI): domain Eukaryota; kingdom Metazoa; phylum Chordata; class Aves; order Tinamiformes; family Tinamidae; genus Crypturellus; species Crypturellus tataupa. Next base: position 906,607 of record JAWLRI010000833.1, read on the forward strand.
GCTGTGAAACATACAGAAAAGGCCTTTCAGGTACAATTTTTCTCCAGTTTTTACTTTTTATCTCTTCTATATTGACAAGGAAAAATAATCATTACATGTAAACCAAGGCAAGGATCTATTTACATGAAACCAATCACAAAAAATGAAGGTACTGACATAATGACATGTGACACGCAGAATATAATGACATGTGGCAATCAGAATAGAAAAGCCCTTAAGGGAAAAGCAAAGCAATACAGTTTAGAAAACTACATTTCCTGGCTGCCGGGTTTATAGTAACTGACTTCTTTGGTTAGACTAAAGTCATGATCCTGGAATGTTTACTCGTCTGCAAAGAACTTGATTACAATTCTGCTACGTATCCTTTAATGAGGAGCTGCTGGTCACCAGAAGGTTTTCTGGGGGTGTCAATGAGAGGAGGTTTGGTCAGAAGCAGGGGATTGAATTTGGATATAGTGGTAGCTTTAAGACCTAGTTTTTCTAAAACCAACCTTCAGTTTGAATTCTTTGATACTCGGTTTCTTTTTGTCCGCTCTCCAGTTTCTCTTCTAATTGTTCATGTCTCCATACTTCTCCCCTTGTTCTTACTCTTTTTAGTGACTCTCAGTCTTTTCAAAAACAAATCTATTATCTCACCTCTCCAGTCATCTTGACAAACGTTTATAGTGACTTGGTTACCTATAGAAAAGCAGATGCTCCTTTATCCCTCTTTCTTCTGGCGTGGCCCAAATTTTATGGCCGTGTTTCATCAGGACATATGGCAAAATGTGCCCCCAGGTTGTGTGAATTAGTCCATTGCCATGATCTTGCTATAGACATATCCTCTCTACTTTCTTTCTCCTTCCTGTGCTTTATAGATGCTCACACATCTCGAACATTTTCTCTTGATAGCTATATCTCTGCTTAAAACATTGCAAATTTGGGGTTCACTCATTTCCTAAGAAAAAATCTGTATACACTTGTTTACCTAGTACATTCATTTTAGACATAGTCTTGCTTGAAATAGGGATAAAGCACCAATATTAATAAGCAAATACTGTTTCCCCCATCTAAAATGGGCAGAAGGGGAAGTTGTCTGTGCATTTCAGTATCATATCAGTAATTTCTAGTGATATATATTACACTTCTCAGCTTATTCTTCAGCACATGCATGAAACCTACTTCAAAAAGGGAATTTTTCCCCCTCCATAAAGAAGTTGCTCCTGGATCTTCTAGAAGTATTTTTAGCAGTGAAGCTGGGAGTCAGAGAAATAAGCTGAAATCTCTGAGCCTTCACAGTGAAGGTAATGGTGTATTTTATGGATATAGCCCCTATCTACAGAGGCATTCCTGGACACACAGAAATATAGCAGAGTTTTATCTGTAACATTAAAGCGAGTCAGAACTTTATCAAATAGAGGTTTTCAGAACTCTCCTTAAGTAGCTAACTCCATGGCACTCAGGAAAGACAGGAGGGAGACTGAAGTATGAAGCTGGCTTCTGCCACAAATAAAAGTTTAAGCCCTTCAAAGACTGTTAAGGTAAGAGATTTTCTAAAACATTGCATATTTTTGACTATTTTGAATTTTCTTTTTCTTGTAATTAATTATTTTTCTTGTAATTAATTAACGACTAATCTAAAAGTAAAAGCAGGCTCCTCTGTAGGACTTGTTGTACCTTGTTTCTTGGATCTTTTCTTATCATGAACAGTTTTCTTAATTACAGTGCATTTAAACATTTTCTAAAATATATTTTTGAGATAAAGAATACATAAATGAAAAAGAAAAACAAGCATTTGCCAAATAAATACATAAATGAATAAATTTTCTGACTTAATACTGCTTTGCTATTCAACTAAGGAGAAAATCTGAATCTTAATAATTAGCCAAACTAGCTGTAGTCTCTTTTTAAATGATGTACTCCTGGCCTAACCACACAGTTTTCCCTCTCCTTTTGTCAAACTAATTGCACGTTATAATTGTGCATCCTTTAAAATAGCTTGTCCCTGCAATTTTCTTTGTATTTCCCTTCATTTTGAGAAAACGCATTCTTCAAAATCGCATTAGTACTGCTGCTGCAATTACAAGATCTTTCTTTTCTTCCGTGTTGTTTTCTTTCTGCTTGCAAATGACTAAATACCTTCTGCTCAGTTTAGCTGTTTGCTTTTTTGTGTGAATGTGTGTGTTTTTCCTTTGCGTTTTTATTGATGTTTTCTTTCTAAAGACTGTGTGGCTGGAAGCCACGTTCAGAAAGCCCTTTCTTGTCGAGTGCATTGATACTCTTTCACATCAAGGAAGAGCCCTGCAATGGCAATGCACCTTGTGCAGAAAGTGGTGATTCAGTTGAAGGTTAATGGCCAATGTTGCAGGAACATCAGCGTACAGCCTATAATTAGGAGAGTCTGATGGAAGCACAGAATATAATATAAACAGAAAACATCTGCATGTTCATGGTAATGACTGTCTCTGTCTCTCTCCATACCATTTTTTTTTGGTGTTTTAATAGCATGTTTATCACTAAATCTTAGTTTCTCATTAAATCCAGAGCTATAGGGATAAATAAGTTTAAATTGCAGTTGCGTAAATGGAGGACATGGCTTTTCCATCTCCTTACCACCAGCTAAAATGGTACAAACGCCCTTTGCTCTTGACAACGTTTTGCTCTGCTTGGTTGGTGAATGTGAAGGACATCTATTTTTGACAGAGGTATTTGCAGGTTTCAGGATAGGGATATGTAGAGGCAAAACCCTCTTCATTCCTTTCATAACTGCCTGATTTGAGCTAATGCATTCAGAGGTGAGTTTTCTCATCCTGAAGCCAGGCTTTATCTTCATCTTTGTGCTTGTAAGGGGAAAGAACAGGAGCCAGGCGTCCTCCTCCCCACAAACAGTGCCTTGATCGATGCTTCAGACCTGGGCTGTGTTTGGGGAGTTTTTATTTTGTGAAGTTGCCCAACTGGCTGAAATGAAGAACACGCAGCCCCAGAGCTGGCTGTACCCTGGAGAAGGCAGGAGGTAGCAGAAGGTGAGGACTTAAGGCAGATAGATGCTCGTGGCAGGAGTCACTGGGGACAAAACTACCCATCTCGGGCTGTATTTTTTAAAGCAAGGAATAAACTCGTGCCAGGTGGTAAATCAGAATGTAGTCAGAGTGATGATCCAAGGAAACAAGAGCATTGAATGAGTATTGGGGTGCCTCAGACTCACCTTTGGGTTCTGGTTTAAGTTCAAGCTTTCCACCTCACCTTCTTTCCTTCACTGATTTATTTATCCAACTAAATAAAAATTTATGAGTGTTTTTCTTTATTTATTTTCTTAGTAAGGTTAATTCAGGTAATTAGATACCACTCTCCCTTTATCAGGACAAGTTGTGACTTCTCGGTACAACTGTCTCTAATATCCAGCCCTTTGGTCTTCTACAGGGGCCTCCTTGCTTTCTCCTGCACCTTCTCTTGAGGTGGCCATTTCCTCCTAGCTACTTTGGTACATTTGGACTTTAATAGATTCCCTGTCACTTCCTTATTTTAATCCTTGAACTGTTCAATGCAGTTCAATTCACTGATCAGCTTTCCTAATTTCTCAGTCTTTCTTAGGGATTTTGAATTTCTTTTTTTTTGTATGCTTATCTCTGAAATGAAGTAAATTCAACCAATAGATGATCTCCAAAGATCCCTTCCAACATTTATGATTCTAATTTATCCATTTCTTATGACCTGAATCTTCTCCCAGATTCTCAACATCTATTAAAGTGCCAAATACCATTACTGCTTTTTGGTTTTAGAGCTATGTGATGATTACATTATCAAACCTTAGTATTTAGGTCATTATTAATGATCATTATCATTATTAATTATTATCATTATTATTATCATTGTCATTATTAATTATTATCCATTATCATTTAGGTCATTATTGATGATCACCCTTGACAGTGAGGGTGACAGAGCACTGGAACAGGCTGCCCAGAGAGGTTGTGGAGTCTCCTTCTCTGGAGATCTTCA
>JAWLRI010000833.1:941229-953350 GCA_034781795.1 Crypturellus tataupa
TCCGTCCGTCCTTCCTTCCTTCCTTCCTTCCTTCCTTCCTTCCTTCCTTCCTTCCTTCCTTCCTTCCTTCCTTCTTCCGTCCCTCCCTCCCTCCCTCTTTCCACAGCAAACAGTGTGGACACTTACACCTAACACTCCACAATCTGACCCAGGGGGGCAGTGTCATCTCATTTATGGATCAGGTTACCTGGCAGACATTTCTCCAACTAATGATTTTCCCATATTCTGACATTTTCCAGTATTGCTTTTGCAACACACAGAGAATTCAAACCAGTGAGTCAAAAGGTACTCATCACAACTCAGTGCGTGGAGAATTGGTCTGAAGATACTTACACTAAAGGAAGGCAATCTTAATGGATAATGTTAAGATCTCATGACCTTAAACAGTACTGAATGTTTCAATCCGCTGGTTTGAGTCCTTCAAGTGTGACACTTAAGGGTATAACTAAGGCTTCTAAAATGCCAGATAAAACACGAGACGAGAGGACTGGTTGTACAGAAATGTCTATATCCACCTGCCTGTCTCGGGGTGATGGTATCTTCTCAGAACTCAACTTCTCCAAGCGCAGTCTGACTCAGTGTGTGACTCAGTCATGGGTGAAGCTCAAGTCATTTCACAGACTGATATATACATATATTTATTTATAATGCATTTTATCATGAAACACATGAGAAGCAACATCACTACATCAATTATTTAAGACTGCTTTAGCTTCATTGGAAAGCTGTCACTTCGGAGATCAAAGTTAATTGGCATTGAGGACAGGAAGCAAAGAAAATTAATTTTAGACTGCATTAGAAAGACGTCAAGTGGGATATAACTCTCAGGGCCAGCATTTCACCATTCCACTGGTTTGACTCTTTCTCCCGAGCTATAACGAAGCAATGTGTTGTGACCCAGATGGCCAGTGCTTTGGTGATGCAAAAGCCACATGAGGAATGAGTTCAGGGCACTGTTCTGTAATCCAGGCTAAACTGTGTGTGGGTGTTCCCAAAGGATGGGAAAGGATGGGATCTATGACTATAGATGAGATATGAGATATAAAAAATGTATATCCAGGAGAGGCACCCATTCTAAAGGCAGCATCTCCTTATCCAGATGTTCTTTGCTACACACTGTATTAACACAACTTCTGCAGTGCAAATCTGCCTTCACAAAGAGAAAATCTGAATCTTGGGAGAATAAAAACAATATTGAATTTCTGTCTCATCTCTATAGCAGCGACATTCTTAGATATTTTAAAGAAAAAAATAGGCTCTTATTCACTGAAGATTTTAAGCCTAAAATCATCCTGTTTAATTATTACTGGCATGCTTTAAAGAGATTCACAGGCAGACATACTTTTCACTCGAATTATAGCTTTTTTTTTCACCTACTGGCTTGCCGAGGGCATGTGACCCAGTCCATATCTGCAAAATATTGCAGGGTTGGCGTGGAAATCAATGCAGCTCACACATGGATGCACTTGGAAGCTGTGTGCTAGCAACATCCTACACTTCTGCAGGGAGGAATGTATCTGCATGGTGTGATGCAGCTGTGTGTAGGGACCCACCACCCACAAGCTGTGTCAGAAGCAGTGGAAGAGGTAAAAACAGCTACCAGGGTTCTGTGGTACAGTGCTGTTGTTACCCAGCCAGAAAGGAACGTTCTGGATGTGAAGAGCTTGCACATGGTTGCCTTTACCTACCATGTGAGCAACTATTCTAACCTTCATTTGGGAAAAAAAAAACATGCAAAGTTGTCCTGAGAGTTTGTAGCAATACATGGAGTATTGGAGTGCTCTTCCTTATTGAAGAGTAAGGGGATACTGAAGCTTTTGCAGCAATTTCCTTGCTATGAGACTTGGATGGTGCCAGTGCTGGCCAGTCCCACCCTCGCTTTGCCTTTGAACACAACCACCCCGCCGTCTGGTAAGACTGGACCGTGACCACCCCTGGCTTGTGAATCCGGGCAAATCCCCACACGTATTGTGCCACCTGGGAGCTGCTGGGCAGCAGAACGGGCAATATCAGCTGCCATTAGGGAAAGTGAAACTTCTGACCCATTGAAATGACAGATGCTTTCCCCGAGGGGCTGCACTTCCCACTTGCTGGTTGCCAGGATGCAGGAAACTGGAATTGCAGTTTCTCCACTGCCTTTATTGGGCTACACTGGCTAGAGCCGCCCTGGCACGCACCGCCCTCGCCACAGGTTATTGCTAAAGACGCCTGCAGGAGCAAACCTTGATTGTGTTACATGCAGATGGACCATAAAGGAACAAGGCTTCCCAGAACAGGAGCACGTGGTCTGCGCTCCCTGCTCTCCTGCTCTGCAGAAAGTATTACAAGAGCAGAATTAACATTCCCTATAGCTGGTGCAAAGAAATCCCCCCTGCTCCCCACCATGCGTTTGCTGATATGCATTTTGACGTGTTAATCATATTCTTGTAAGAAAAAAAATAACAAATGATGGAAGTGGAAGCCCCTAGACCTTTTCCAAATGATTCATAAAAAAGGAGCATATCTGCCAAGGTGCCTCCAAAGAGTGAGATTCCCAGGCGCATAGTATACTTTGGAAAATGTTTACAGATGCTGACAGGTTTCCAATCTTGGATAAGTGTCTAGTCCTTTTGTGGAACAGCCTGCCCCTGTTTTCATTATTTCTGGCATAGGTGGGTAAATTGCATGCAAGATTCACCGTTGCCTCCTGTGGGCTAAAATAACTTTCTTTAAAAAAAAATAATGCATGGAAATTACTTCCACTCCGAGCTCCCTTTACACCCGCTCCTATTGAAAGCTTCCCTCCTTGTGTGAACAAGGAGCGCTCAGAAATGGCATAAATGGACCTTTCTCTTTCAATACAACCTTTCCCAAAGCAGTTATCTGTATGGTGTGAGTGTGAAAAGGTGATATCCCAATGGGAATGCCTGTAGAGACTGGTGCCAGTGGGTGGAAATCTGAGCAGAAAGCACAAAAACATTGGCCCATGATCTGTGTTATTTAAATGTAGAATCAACTATGACTGCTTCCCCAGGGCTGAATGAGAAGAGGAAGGTCCGAATGACGAGTAGCTCCCAGCCCCAGTTGAATGCTACAGCTCCTTGCATTTATAGACCGTCCCTATTTTTACTGCCCCAACTCATAGTATAACCCCATTTTCCTGGAAATTCAGTGTTTACAGTTCGAAAAGTAGCTTCCATACCATCCTTATGGGTCACCCAAGACTTTTCTTTCCCTCCAACTACTTTACTGCTTTCCTAAACTGGGATTTCTGCCTGGCTTCATTCATCTCTCTTTTACGCAGCCTCTGGGTGTTGACTCATGCTCTGCTGCTTCTTCCTTTGCCAGTAAATATGTCCAGAGTTTTATTTTCTTTGCACATCTTCCCTTCAAACCTTTCACCCAGAGAGCATGAGAAGAGGGGTAGAAACCTCCTGGCCCCTCCGGTCCACCCACCTGAGCTGAGTCAGCGTGACAGCACTGAGGCATAGAAAAGCAATATAGATGTGTTCATTAAAACTAGGAGTGATAGCATTAAATGTGCTGTAAGATCCTAGGTATGTCTTCCCACAGACCCTCCCAGATACGGCGTGTGTTACGCTGGGGGACTTAATTTCCAAACACTGTTAAGCATGCTTCAGAAATACATTTTTATGGATGCTTTCAGCTCTCTGCCCCTTCTTGACAAGCTGTCCAGGATTGTCTGTCTATCAACACGAGTGTCTCGCACGCTCGCTGTTGAGTGATCATCCGTGCATCCCATGGGATTTTCATCTGCTTTCTTATAAAAAGCACCACCCAAAACAGCCTCTGGTTTAGGTCATTTCTTTTCTTGTGCTTGTTAGATATCACTGCATTGCCTAAAATATGATTTGTTTTTAATTATTCAAACAACGTATTTTTCTGGTTTAGTATTGCAGATTTTCAGCCGGATGCTTTCAGGAAAGCCAGTAAATAAAGCCGACTTCCCCATAAGTTATCCTATAAAGAGGAGGAGGAAAAAGCTACAAAATGGTCAACACTCTTAGAGCAGAATTAATCTCTCTCTGTTTACTCATGACAAACAACCCATCTGGAGACTTCTTGCCAACTGCTTCATGCTGACTGTATTCAGTGGGCATAAAAATAATTTGTTTTGATGGCCTGTATTTTTTAGCTGGCAGAAATGCATGTCACAAGTAGTTTGGAAAGCTGCTGCACATCTCCCTATAATTAATATTACGCACCAAGCATACCTATGTCTGAATATTTACCTGTCACTAATACCGAGCTGATACAGCATTTCTTCTACTTAGTGCGTGGATATTCGTAGTGTAACATTAAATTATAGCCTTGTATTCTATTAACTGGCTTGGTCTGTATAAACTTATAGATGTCTTTGGACATGCCTATTGCCATTAAATCTGGTAGAGCTTCCTGAAACTTCATATGGATATTTGTGATCTGAAAATCTGCAGTCAAGAGACTTGAACCAGAAAGGGCAAAGCCACAGCGAGAGGAGCCCATGGTATTTTAGTGACCACACGTTGGAAGGGATCGCTACATAGAAATTAAATATACGCGAGATCTTTATTCGTGGTGCAAGGTTTTCAGAACAGTAAAAGATTATATAAAAAAGTGAAAAAACATCCATAGTTGTTGGGCTCTCCTTCAGCATTTGGCTCTGTGCCTCCCTCACATCGTAATCACAAAGCTGGGTGGTTCTTCAGGACCAAGAACTTTGAGGACCAAGTCCTGCTTCAGAACAACAGACTTTCATTTTGGAATGATTCACCAAGCGGGTTAGTTCTTTCTGCCTTTTACTCATTAAAGTGAGATATCAAAGACAAATTTTACAATTGCACAGCTTGTAAGATATCAGTTAAAATGGTCTAGAATATGAACTTCCAATTTTTACCAATTTTTTAATAAATTTTATTTCATAATAATACCAGCAGGGGTTGCATTTCAGTACTTTCAAAATTTAACAAACAGACCCTGCTGTTGCTGGTAGCGCTTCTAGTGCTTCAGGTGAAAAAGAAGAGGGAAGAAGTCAAACTATTAATAACATTTCTATTTCTTTGACTACTGATTGGATAAAAGGGAAGGAAAAACTATAAACTTAACTGAGAATTTTCACTTTATATAACTCAGCTTTCACAAATTTTCTCCATAAATCATCACGGCAAAGGTACTGCCTGTTCAGATGTAAATCCCACTTCTCTAAATGATACTTTCTATAAGTGACCAAAATAGAAAAGTACCTGACAAGAAATATTATCACATCTCAAATCTCATAGTGATGCTGTATTGGTAATGATTGGGTTTTGACAGTTTTGATGTATTGAAGGGCTACATATAAACACTTTTTTTTTTTTCAATATTCATATGACTGACCAAATCCAAAGAGTTTTCTGTTACTTTTCAGAACAAATAAATATTTATGGGTAATGTTTTTGTCAATAACAAAATTAGTATTGACTTTAGCAGGCATAACACAAGAAGCTGGCAATAAGCAAAATGCAAAATGCACTGTAGGCAGTTTCATAATCAGCAATGAGATTATATGCAATATGAAGCAAAAGCGTAATGAATATTAGCTTGCATATGTTGATAGTATTTTTGGCACAGGCACTACAACTAGTACAACAAGTAGCCAAGGTTTTCAGGCTTGCTTTGGTTGTGAAATTCATACACATGTTTTTTTTCCTGAAGTCATTTCTAATATGCATCTGTTTTATAAGCTTTTCAAAATTTAGCCTGTTGGTTAGCTTTGAGTGAAAATGAGCACACTTGGAAAACAAGGTAAAAGTGTTATTTTTTGCATTTGTAAATTAGTTTATTCTATCAATTCTTACCAATTGTTCTTTCCAATGTAAGAATTTTCTTCAGACCAATTTTGTGGATGAACATAAAAATATTATTTAGAGATAGTTAGGCCTGGAAGAGACTGGTCCTTTCTCCCACTCTGAAGCAGGACATGAACATATCCATGGCAGATACTTACGTATTCTGTTTTCATCATTTCCACTGACTGAGATTTTGCAGCCTCCCTTCTTTGTCACTGTAGGTTGGCTAGGGTAGAGTTAGAAATAATTCCCTACTTTGCATCAACTCTTTTCTGATTTCAACATACAACATTTAAGACTTTCTTTCTCCTACCCTCAGCTGATGTAGCCGTTATCTGATACTTGCTTTCTTCATAACAACCTTCTCTCTGGGTCACACCAGGAACGCTCATAAAACCATCCTGTGAGCCGAATGAAGGCTGCTCTGATATCTGGTATAAGTCTGAGTTTGATCTTGTGAGCAAAGAGAGCATCTCAAACACCTACCAACCGCAGAACATGGTTATTTTGAGGCAGCATTGAGTTGTCGATGTTTTTGTTGCTTAGCTACCATAGTGCTGCTTGCACTCAAAATATCTGATTAGGTGGTGGACAAATCTGCGGAATAGCTGTGACAAATTACCAAAATCACAGCAAATGGCTGCAAATTTGCAAAATGTAGCCACTGGATGTAAAGAATTGAAAATAATCTCGAAAGAGTGAAATTGTTTTTACATGGTTATTTCTAAATCCAGGTTGTTATTCCCCGACCTGACAGTCCTTTCCAAGAAATAGATGCTGTTTATCTCCGTAATTAAAATGGCAACATTTCATTTGTGGTTTATCTGCACCTGCTACTAATGATATAACGAAGTTGCCACACTCTTTCAGCACTTAATTTCATCAGTAATTTTCTTCTGATAGAGTTGAGGAAAAGTGAATACCTGCAAGAGCAAATGCTGTATTTCAAACCATCTATTACTGCAGTTAATATAAGTTGGTAGTTATAAAACCCAAGTTTCAGTGGTTCAGTAGTATAAAAGAGATGCTATTTTTTGTCATCTTCTCTTGTAGGTTTTCATCCTAAGTATCCTGCTATCTCAAAGGTTAGTAAAATTTTAACAATTTATTTTGGCCAATTCTTTCTTTTTCTTTCTATCCTAATTCATAGGTTGGCTCTGCCACACCTCCATCACACTTTGCTTTGACTTTCCTATTGTTGTCCCAAAATTGTGCATTACTTTTCAGAATATAACTATATACTTCTTTATTCTCCAGTCATCACTATTAATATGACAGCTCTCGTGGATTATTTTTGTACAATTTTCCAGGCACACTTCCTTCTACTGGGTAGAGAGGAGAGTTCCTCTACCAGGAGAGAGAAGTCCTCAGCATAGGACAGGTATCCTCATCCTTCATATGCATCGTTAACAGGAATCCTTAATTTACACCTCGACTGTAGCTCAAAGGATGAGGTCTTCAGTGGGTCTTACTTTTTTAAGTAATAGCTGATGTTTGCTATATATCACTTGTGGGATGGGTTTTTCAGCAGATTTCTAAAGGCAATCCTGCCGTTTGCTCCAGAGCGAGAATAAAGCCCTTCCAAAATGATCTTTTCATTAAGTTGCAATTTTTAAAAAGACCATAATGCATTGCCTAAAGCGTCTTAAAAGTCTATAGACTGGGTGCATTTCTGATGGCAGATTTTCATTTTTAATGAATTTATTGTTTATTGTTGAGTAATGATGATAATTATATAGAGAAAAGAAATTGTCCACTCATTGAAGCACAATGAAGATGGATGTCAGGGGTGAATACTGCTTGTTTAGACTGGATAAAATGATACCAGCTGCAAAGAGGGCTATTATTTCCTATCTTTCCTACCTAAGACACAATGTAAGACACCTGGCAGAAATTCAAAGAAGAAAAAAAAATGTATTTTGTGAATTTTCAAGTGGGTGGGTTGGAATTTTTTTTCCATATGACTGATTCTTTGATAATATATATAAAAGATAAACCTAAATAAGTATAGGATAATGTTTGTCTTTAAGTCATTTCTGCTTTTAAAGAGTTTCTGGTGTATAAAAGCATACTTCTGCTGGAACTATTATTATTGGTGTTGTTATAATTATTATGTGATAAACTAATACTAGCTTACCATAATCTTTCGGTTTTACTATTTAATGAACCATGGAGAGAATTATTATGAGCTTTGGCTGTTTGCTGTTTTGTGAAGGACCTGAAGGAGCTGGAGAGCAGCATTTAATGGGAGCTAAATGGCATTTGTTCCATCAAAAGTGTTCTCAAAATGTGAGATAGTAGTGGGGTGATCCAAGCACCATGCTGCTCAAGTGACGGGAATATCATGACAACTGGGCAGTAATCTCTTTGAGACATTGTCAACCACGGCACTAGATGGGTTCATGGTGGGACAACTTGTCAGCAAGTCCTAGGATCAAATCCCCAAAACTAAAACTAAACCCAGTAGCTTAGGGATGGATAAATGTTTCCTGAATTTCTTCTAATATCTCTGTTTGGTGGGCTGAAGTGAAATTGGGAAAATCAATGCAGTTTTAGTTATCTGAGCCTAGAAGTTGCCTCTTCCAGTCAGCCCATGGTCTTGTCTGGAGCTGGGAAATGCAGATTTCTCCAGGCTCCAGGGTGAAACAGTCTCCTAAAAGACTGGGCAGCATCTCAAGCCACCCAACACCTGAAAACAACCCCAGGCTGGTCCTTTTGGAGGTCTGCAAAACTCTCTTGCCCTGGAGCTGCAGGAGCTCGGTGCTCTGAGGTGTCTTAGACCCAGGAAATTCCCAGGAGCTGCATGAGTAAGCCAGGAGGAAAACAAGAGCTGTAGCAAAAAATAAATAAATAAAATAAAAGGATTGCATTTCCACAAGCTCTTTCACTCATCATTTTCCATTAGAGGGTGTTTACACAAAAGTTTCCGATTCCTTATGCTTTACAGATGTTTGTTAACACCTGTGTGTTTTAAAATTCCTCCTCTGCATTAATATCTTAAATTTCTATTGGCTTCTCTTATTTTACAGAGCAAGCTATCTGATTTAATTCAAAGGAAAGTTCCATGGGATAAAGTCACATACAGAGGGGTTTGGTAGAGTCTAAGGATCCAGAAATGAAGCGTTTCTGAATTTTATATATATATATATGGAAATGAATCATGGGACAAAATCAGGACTTTTCCTCCCTCAAAAATCCTGTGAACATCTAAATCTTGTAACCACATCAGCTTGTAAACCTGATTTGCAGTGTAAAATGTATGCTTGGCCACAAAAAATAGCATTAGCATACATTTATCTTTAGCTCTTGGTACAGCATTTCAGCTTCCTATCATTGACTGACTTCCCCAGCGATTTTAATATTAAATTATTAAAGATGGAAAAGCTTGTGAGGATTTTAATGTCTCCTTGCACCAATTGTTGTCCATATTTATGAAGTATCCTGAACATTTCTCCTCTCTTGTTGGCCGATCACTCTTATTTTTATATTAATGACTGTTCTCCACAAGCTGCACATGTGAGACGCTATGAAAGCCGGAATTAAATATTTGCATTTCGCTTTGTGGAGATAAATGTCTTAATCCTTTCTCCTCGGCAGAATTGAAATTAGAGGATTTGTCCCTGTGTGACCAAGTAATGTTCTCCTTGACTCCAGGTAACCTCGGCCAATGTTATGGTATTTTTCCTGCAGATTTCAAATATTAGAGGGGTAAAATTGAGTATAGTGATCCTGTCATCCCCATTAGTGTAGTCACTGGTTCTTGGCAATGTTGGATCTTGCAACATTTAAGGCCACCTGGAGATGGGGTGTCCTTGTGAGCTGAAGGGAATGGAGAAAAATGTTGCAATTTCACCCTAAAAAAGTGATGTTTTGGGATTTGGTTAGAAATCCTTAAAGCTCCCCTTATTGTGGTTTTTCCTAGACAGCTTCCTGGAAGGAAAAGAGGCAAGGACGCTCATCCCGAGACTGATGCTTATTTAAAAGAGTACAGTGCTTCTGATTTAAATTATACTTAGATTGAAGTCTAGCATTGACTGCAGAAATATCCTCTCAGAGAGATTTTTAAATCCTGTTTTTCACTGAAAGGTAACTTTAGTCATATCACGGTGGGGAAAAAGATTTTCTCCATCATTCTGTCTTCTTTCCTTGCGTGCTATCTTTCTTTTTGTCTTTACATGTGGATTATGCAACCCCTGAAATGTAATGGTGAGATGAAAATCACACTTACCTTGGGTGCTCCACTAGAATTACTTTTTATCCGAAGCACTGGCGGTTCAACTACAAAATATGTTAACTTCTAGAGAGTCCTTATGGCACAGAAAGGTTTTTTTTTTTTTTTTTTTTTTTTTTTTTTTCTGATAATGCTTCCATATTTTGGCTCAGCTGCTAAGCTAAAGCAAATTAACAACATTCCAGTGAAATCATCCATATTAGGACCGTTTGCATGCTAGGGGCTCCTGAAAGCAAGACCTTTCAGGTAGGGCATCCACATACCTGCAGGGCTGTAAATAAGGGCTGACGAAAAGCATAATAGCCCTGTAAACACAGTGTACTGACCTGTCAACCCAACATGCTAATTTATTTTTGAAGTTTAATACAGTCCTGCTTCCTGGAATTCCTATGACGCCCTGCTAGTCCTCAAGATACCATTAAAAATAAATAAATTAAGAGTAGCCCTGGGGTTATTTTTCTCATGGTGTGTTTGATATGTGGCTGGTGCAAAGATATTCATGCAAGTTAAAAGCTGCAATGAAGCCCCGTAAGGAAGGAGACAGGGGTAGGTCTTTAATAAAGTGCTGACTAGGGAGGTGAGGAGAAGGGAGATGAGCTGGCTCGGAGGTGTCTAGCTGGGTGCAGGGCTCTGAAGTGAGCACAGCCTCCACATTCGCCCTATTTCTCTGCTGTGTCCTTCAGTATTTGCTGTTGAGTTTTTCCTTCTGAAGTCTTTAGCATAACAAAGGCACCTACCTGCTTCTCAAGTAGCACAGTAGGTCATGAGCTGTAGAAATTAAAACTTCCTATTGCTCAAAATCCCTCATTTCTTTTACAGAAAAAATTATATATATGAAAATATGCTATTTATAGTGTAAAATATATATATGTATGTACACACACATATATATACACACACACATAAAAACCTGCTTGCATATCCTGTCTAAACAAGAACTCTTGCCTTGTGCCAAAGCAAGGGTAATACTAACACCGTTTTTAATAGGATATGGACAGATCACTTTGAAAAAAGGGCAAAAAAACTCTCATTTTCCCAGTGATCCTGTAGCTACATTTTCCTCGTCCCGTAGCTACATTTTCCTCGTCCAAACTCCACGTTTTTCCCTTTGCCTTCCAGGGAGCTCCTAGCATAGCTAAAGCTGCTTCTGTGCAGTGATGCCTGTGCCGTTCTAAGTGCTGTCGAGCCTGACTTTCAAAGCAGCAAGAATTCAATAAGAGTTTCTTCTAATGCTTCTAAATAAATTTCCCAGTGCCACGCTTTCACAGGGAAAGTAGTGGAGAAGGAGAAAAATAGACCATGTAACTGCAAATCTTCTCTTTACCTGGAGTTTAGAATCCCACAAGGCTTTATTAAGTTAGTTTTGTGGAGCCAGGGAAGCCTGTTAGCTGTACTATGTTTTTTATCTTTGCAAAACCCCTCAAGTTCTTCAAAACAGACCTTAAGTCTTTGCTAAAATTGATTAAATCCATTAAAAGGAGGACACAGAGAGAAGGAGATTAAAATGAAGCCGTTTTTGACCATCCCTTAACCAAGTTCCCAGTCGCCCGTATCATCATAAAGTGATCAGGAAGGTTGCGAATCACTTGGGTTTATGCTGTAGATCTAAAACCCTCCCTTTGGCATTTGCAGTGGGGAGTTCAAGCTCCTGACTAAATTCAGCTTAAAAAAGTGCTCAAGAGGTGGAACAGGGACAGGTGACCTGCAGGAATACAGTTGATCCTGGCAAGGATGGGAAAATAATACAAAAGAAAATTAAAGCAACATCAGTTCTAGCAGGTTAACCATGTTGTGAATTGTATCTCCAAAGATGGAGACTCCACAACCTCTCTGGGCAGCCTATTCCGGTGTTCGCCCAGCCTCGCAATGAAGAAATTTGTGAAATTTCCAGTGTTTTCACTTGCTTCTCGTCCTGGCAGGTAACAAACTGGCTGGAAAGTCAAGTCTTCCAGAAATAAACCTGTTAAGAGTGAGTGTAGAGAAAAGTAGTCTGAATGATGATCTGGACACTTCTAATGTCTTCCCAGTAGAAGTGACTTAAAACTGCATCTAATAACTAACAGGAATGGAATAAAACTATTAA
>JAWLRI010000833.1:1021208-1038464 GCA_034781795.1 Crypturellus tataupa
AAGACTGCTGTTTTATTCCAACAGCCCTATTTGTTCGCAGCCTCATTTGAAACCTTCCATGCAGTCTGTCCTTAAGAAGCAAAACAAAAGCTTTTTATCTGCTGGTTCAGTGATACTGGAGACCTGCTGTCCTATCTGAGATGAGGATGAGCGACTTGTGCCTGAAAGTCCAGGAAAACTAAAACCAAATTAGTAAATCCTCCAAGAGGAAAACTTCTTTAAATCATTAGTCTTTTTTCTCTCTACTGTGTTTAATGACCATGCTTGAAATAACTAAATAAATTGAGCCTGGTAGCAGAAACAGTCTGAAGCAAAGCCAGACAACACCATACACAGATGTAGATTTTCATTCAGATACTGAAGTATTCTTCAGGCTCATGAACAGCAGCCCTTTTTTCCTGAAAACCCTTGTTAGTTGTTCCAAGGATGAAGCCACGTGTTTCACCTGGTTTTGCAGAATGGCCCAGATATCCCACAAGCTGCAGACAACACAAAACCAGAAACCAGAGCAGTTTGAGGCTTATTTTTCCATCCTCTAAAGGAGTATATGAGAAATGGCTCAAGAACAGCAAAAACAAGCTGCAAATTCTAATGGTAACTACATTCAACTCTTCAAGACATGTCATAGATCTGTCATGTCCTTTCCATCCAGTTTGGATGCGTAGTAGACTCAGTGCTGACCCCATTTGTATCGATTTAACAGCCAGATGCAGCCAGGACCTAAAACCAGGAAAGTTTAGGAAAAAATAAGACAATTTAGAAACAAATGAAGTTAGAAATTAAAATAAAACAAAACATCAGATCTCACATCTGCTGCTGGTACAGGAAACTAGCCAATTTTTGCTTCAATTAAAAGTTAAGGAGACCTGTCAGTGATGGAGATTAATAATTCTTGCAGGCAGCAATTATCTCTCGTAAGATCCTGTGAACCAACTACAAAGACCCAGGGCAAAGTTCTCCTTCCATTTGTAATAGGTTAAATGCAGAATAACAAAGGCAAAAGATGGCTTAATGCAATGTAATTATTCACTAATTAATTCCTACCAGTATCACTTAAAACTCAACTTCTTGACAAAGAAAACAGAATAGCCAATATTTTTGCATGGCTGTATGAAACAAAAGTAATTTCTAGGAAATCCTTGCCTGGTCACAGTTTCCTTAATAACAGGTTAATGCTGGAACTTCAGCTTCAGTAATGACTTAGTCTAACAGGCTAACAAGAGCTGTGCAAATCAGTATTTGTGATGTAAACATCTACCCAGTTCACTGAAGATAACAGTTTGGAAAAGTGACATTTAGATATATTTTTTGTTTGTTTATTCTTTTCCTTTTAAGAAATTGATTGCAATAAAATTATAATTCTGCATATAGGGAAAAAAAAAAGACCATGAAAAATTAAACACCCTTTACACACTTAACAGTATCTCAGATCTCAAAGTTCCCGTATTTATTAGAAACACAAAGCGCAGTAAAGCTTTTACTAATGGTAGTTTTCTTTGTAAAGCTGATTTCGCCAGCTACTGAATCTTGCTGTGATTAGGTAGTCCATCAGGATGGTGGTTTGATAAAGCTGAACTACAAACTGACATTGCAGCTAACAGTGTGTATCAAATTATAGCTTCAGTAAACCCATCACACCTTCAAAAGGCAACTTCATTTTTTTCTGGCATTTTTCAGGGATAAACTACAATGTGAAGTTATCGAGTGCTTCTTTGTAGAGAATTTCTTAATCCTGTATCTTCATTACCTGCAAGAGATAAGGCATTAGTAGTAGATTTCTGCTGGCTTTAGGGAAAAACACGTTTGTCAGGAAAGTCATTTATCTCTACATCTTCAGGGCTTGAATTTCCAAGATACTGAGTGAACAGCTCCTCCCTTTGCTCTTACCTCTTACCTCAGTCATCCTCCTACTCTTACTTGTGTTCTGAATTCCTTTTTTTTCCCTAGGAAATGCCTAGATTAGCTTCATCTGTAAATTGATAGTTATATAGATTCAGAGTGTCGATCCGAAACGTCCCAGGTTTTGATCAGGTGCACAACGTCTCCCATCATAAAATGACATCAGATGGTATCAAATGCATGACATCATTGAAACTTTTCTACAATAGACTACAAAAAGTAGCTTAACAGATGACATAGTATTTACAATATACAGTTTGAAGCAAAGGAACACAATAAAGAGCTAGTAGTACACTGAGATGACTCAAATGTCTGCAAATGCAAGAGCAGAATAATACAATATTTTTTCTCATTTGACATTATTTCTCATTATTTTTTCAGTTTGTCTACATTTCCTCCACTTGCAGATTGGAACATTATTTTGGCCACCACCTTCCGATGTTGATTAAATCCACACAGGGGACTGGAAATGCCCAGTTAGAAAGATAAAAAAAAGAACTTTTGACACTGATTTTCATTTTATTTACATTTTACATGCACGTTTTGTCTATTAGAATGACATGTAAAACTACCTACACAGAAATTTTAAATATTTTTGTACTTAGCAGGATTTCTGAGTTTCTATGTGAAATTGCCACTGTGCATTATTTTATTCTTTAAATCACAAACATGTTGCTAAGGACCTGAAGAAGTTTGCCCATTCCTCATGAGTTGCTCTTCACCTAGCAGTTTCAAAATGCCTGTTTATATATTTGTATTCTTGGACTGAAAAACACTTGGAGGAATTTCACCTGGAGATAAAACTCGGAAAAGTATGTAGAATAAAACATGGAATAAATGCGTGTGCATGATGCTTTTTTTCCAAGATTGATTTATTCGATAGAGATAGTAGAAAGGCCATGTGGTACTTCCCAAGTTGCAGTCTGTGCCAGAGCAGAGCATGAACTCTTCACTCCAGCTGCAGCCTTCCTGCAGCTCCCATCAAAACCAAAGAAAGGAGGGTCTCACAAGGAAGGAGAAAAGAAAATAAGCATAATTAAAAGGTACACGTGGCACTGGTGGCTGTGTACATGCTGAATTTATTGCCTTAGAGCTCTGTGATACGTTGTTGAAAATAGTGTTGGTTGTATCAAGGACTGAGGTGCTCATTTTCTTAAAAAAGCGTGACTTGCACAGGAGACAGAGCTCAGTGAAATATTTCCAATGACACTTAACACAGACGCCCTCGGGATATTTTAGCAAGTTTACAATAAAGTTCTTGCTGATCCGGTTTGAGCACACAGAATTGACAGATGCACTTTTGTTTGAAAAGAGCGCTCGAATTGGGAGTGATAGAGCACGACGGTGTAAACCTGTGGAGGATATTGCTGTACAAGGAGTTAGCGAACAGACTAGGGCTACAGCCTTATTTCCTTCTGTTCTTGGAGAGGAATCAGCTGGTCTATGTCAGTAATCAACCGCCATGCAGGAAAACTGGGGGTCACCAGGAACAAGGATTTAGAGATAAGCGGGAAGAATAAAGATATACCGAAAAGTGAGGACAGGCATTTGTGGACTTTTAATGCCAGAAATTCAAGGTGGTTACTTGATAGGACTGACAATTAAAAAAAAATAAACAAAACTAACCAACACTTCTATATCATAAGGTGGTCATGATTTCAGTGCTGACGGAGATGGGCTATAATTGATGACTATTTGTGAACTCGACTGCTCATTTTGAAGGCAGTTGTACCTACAGGCAACGGACTGTTGGTGAATCCAGTACTGCCGGAGTCGGGCCTATAGTTAGTGACACTCTCTGTGTACTCTGCTGCTTGTTCTGAAGGTGATCGGACCTGCAGTCGACAGACTGTTTGGTGCCGGAGTCGGGCCTGTAGCTACCACAATATTTGGTACCCATGTTAACAGACGAGTCCAGCTGCCCCTATCCCTCCAACCTCAGGATCAGCGGGAACACAAAGGGATTCAGCTCTTACCAAACTGCAACAAAGGCAAAGACTAAAGGCCCAGGCCTGACTTAAAAGGACACCCTAGCCCATGGACAGGGATGTGTGGAAGTTTCAGGTGAGCCCAGTCAGGGCTCTAAAGGCTGATTAGTTGCCTCAGGGCCTGGGCAGACTGCAAGCTCCCTAGGGAGGTTTATTTATTTAATAAATATTTGGGTAGTAAGAGATATGGAATCTTCTCATTTAAAAAATAATAATAAAAACATGAAGGTTTAAGTGTTAGGCAAACACAAGTGATTGTACTTGCTTGCTCATCTAGTTGCTCTAACAAATAGAGCACTCAAGTGTTCTTTCTTGTTGAAATATTGATCCATGATGGTACCTCAGAACTGTGAATCAGTGGATGTCATTTAGGCTATATGTTTGTGTAGGTGAGTTTCCAGGAATACACTTGTGAGTGGCAATTGATATATATACACACACACTAACCTTTTTTTATGCAAAAAAAGAAAATCATGTAATCTGAATTTATGGGGCAAGGTAAAATGCTTTACAGGGACAGCATATTTGGATCCTTAAATACAGTTTAGGTAGGATATGGTTTGTGTGTTGAGGCTCTCCTCTGAGCTGACTCCAGCTCATCTCAGCAGTTAGAGACTTACAGGGGGTTGGTTCTTCCTTGACCTGGCAAGAATTTATCATGAAGGCATCGACCCAGGCGGGCCGGGGCAGTGTATTAGGTCCCTGACTTCATAGATTCTGACTGTGTCCAACTAGGGTTTACACAGCCCTTGAGAGCACAACAGCTTCCACATTTATAGAGAGAGACTTAAGATGGCAAAAGATTAAAAAAAAAGAAAAAAAAAAAGCTTTTGATGTGACAAAAATACACACACCCATTGCTGTAGCTAAATATGTCCATGTTGAAAATCAAGGGCCTCTTTTTACTATTGAAGTTAATTTGCTTTTGGTGAAACAAATGAAGAGCTATGGGGATACCTCCATTATCTCCTACTATTCTAAGTTTTAAAATCAAGACCTCACATCTCCAAGTGATTTTTCTTTTTGCAAGTCTAACGTGTCTTGATTTGAGGAAATTTGCAAGTTCTCTTTCTCCTCTTGGCTTTTAAGGTTTTTTTTTTTTTTTTTTTAATTCCCAATCATCTTATGATTGTGCACTCAGTTTACTTCTAGGAAAATTAGTGGAGGAGTTAGTCATCTTCTCAGGTTCAGAGAGTTTTTTTGCACCGTTTTCCCTGTGGTCCAGGGTATGAGATCAAAGAAGCAATATCTGTCTATAAATGAAAAATTCTCTATGACATTCAGCTCCTTGATTTGCTTTATCAGCTCATTCCTGGCAACTCTCAAAGGTTGCCTCTCTGATACAGAAAACCTTGGTTGCAATCCTTGTGGAAAAATAGAGGAGAGAGGAGAGGAAATAAATAAAGAAAGAAAATAAAACAAAAAAATATTTAAGCAGAATAAATTTTTGTCATTTCATGCATTGTTGCAGTCAATGAGAAGCTTTTCTACAAAGTCTAGTGTCAAAATAGTATTATAACTCTTATCTTTGTGTCTTCCTTCTCCCCTTTAGGTGTTATTTTATCTATTGCAATGTCTTTATCTATGTAATTTACTTGCTATTTGCTATTAAAATTTGGCAAAATGTTTCTCTGCCTCTTGCAACCCTCTCTCCTTCTACATCATTTCCGCTAAAACTCCTCTCATTGGCCATTCGGCTTTTTTTGTTTGTTTGTTTATTTTAGTATGTTTGTTTATTAATGGATTTTTAATGTCCAACTTGTCTAATCTTCCTAACAAAATTACTACTGAAAATGGGAGTTATTTGGATTTCTTTTTCTCTGATACCTGGCCTTACTTTGTGGTGGTTGATCTATTCTCCTGGTTATATAACAACACTGCTTGGGCTAATGTGAATCTCAGTTAAGAGGCTCTTAGCTTTCCTGTCTGGACAGTATCTTGCACATTGGTCTTTATCAGACGGTGCATTTTGTCTCTAGTGATTCCCATGAAATTACTTCACCCACAGAAACTCCCTTTTACCCATTAAACCAAGTCCTTCCCATCCAAGTCTTTCCTGGCCTTGCATTCCTGGTTATCCCTTCTACTCTTGAGGACCTACTTTAGGGTCACTGTTTTACCTACCATTTTAATATTTAAAATATTATACCTATGGAAAGAACATGGAAGAGTCATTTAATTTCCATGATAGTATGCTTATAAACAGTTCATCCATTCTGACCATGTGATGTAGATTAGGCGCCTTTAATTGCAAGTAATTTGAAATACATTAAGCATTTCAAAATTAATTAGTTGCAAAGTGTGTATGTTTGATAAACTTTCAACAAAATAACACGAGTTTTTGAGCAGAGAGAGGAGAGGTTTGCACTGGTATCCAGTCAAGGTCCTAACTGCAGTAGCATTGCAGGCAGCAACTCAGTGCAGAGCTCCAGTATTTCTGTATGTGGCAACACTGTCAATTTTGTTGCTGCTGAGAACAGCTTGGCAGATTGTTTCCTGCTTTATCATCACAACGTACAAGCGGATGGGAACAGTTAAAAAGATTGAAGGGTAGCATAAACTGGTTGCTCACTTATGCTTCAGATTAAATAGAGCTGAAGAGCTAAATGGAGATATTCATTGCTATTGGTTAGAGTTCATAAGAGACGATAATCGTAGAGGTGTAACAATAAAATACTTTCAAATATAATTGTTTCATCATTAAAACCATTTGATGTTAATTTGCTTATGGTTCCTGATAGAGTAATTATAGCTCTTTTTGCAATTGCAGAGCTCAAAACATTTGTATTTTTTATTTTTTAATGTGAGAGAATTGCAGCAAACAGTGCATGGCATTTTTCCCCCATCACCCTCAGTACCTTCTGAGCAAAGTCTCAATTTCAAAACCCTCTGTGTGGGCAGCCCTGCCTTGAGTGGACAGGGATGATGTTGCTTCCCTCAGAGTTTATAACGCTCATCTTTCACCGGAGTTTAGGAGAGGCTTTGCTCCTTTCATTTCCAACGCAAAATATTTCACAGGTTGTAGTTTGCTGTCTCCTTGCGGCCCTTAGTTTCTTGGCCAGCAGCAAAAGTAACTGTGTATGAGAGAGGAGAACTTGATGGAAAGAAACTTCTGCTCTGTAATGCAACCTCCGTTGGGTCCTGTCCCTTGCTGGTGAACAGCAGTCTGAAAAGGGATGGAGGGAAGAGATGTTACCTCTTAGACTGCTCTGATTCAGCAGCTAAAGACTGCATGAATAGGAAATTCCAGTGCCTATAAGCACAGCATACAAACAGTTGTTAAAAATATTGCCATATCATCTATATGAGATTTCATATAGTGTAGAGGTGGAGAGAGTTACTAGGTCTTTCAATGCAGGCATGATGAGCAGTACCAGATGGTCACTGCAGTTTCATCTTTGTTTTCCTTGCCTCATATAGCAATCGAGACGAGTTTGCCATTGTACTCTTAATTTTTGCATAGTGACCTGCTGGCACTGTGAGTATTTGTGATAAATGATGGGTGCCATTTAGAGGTCAATGCATAGTTATCAAAGCTTTTGTTCACAAGTGCTCATGTGGCAGTGATGATGTGTGCTTAAGGTCCTTGCTCAAGATCACTTGAGAATTGAATGTGGCAATGAACAGGACTCAGGACTACCCTTTCACATAGCAATGCTTTTGCATTAAGGATATTGCATCTTCAGTCCGGAGCAAGAACAAATTAATGTTTTCTATGGCTTTACATATTGGAGTCTATTATGGGTTGTCTGAAATTTTCAGCAAAAATCTCTTTCCTGGTCTTTGCAGCAGCTTTTGCAATGCCAGTTATGTCCATGCTGCCTATTTGCCATAACACATGTGGTCTGGAGACTTGGAAAGTCCAGAGGCTGGATTTGTTCCTTAATTAAGCACCTTATTTAGACTTCATGTAGTTAAATCTTCATTTGCATCAAAGTTCCTGTAGCTCCTATATGGTTTATACTGAAACTTCCGATCAGCAGAAAGATGTGGGCAAAGCTGTCTTCTAGATGAAGACTTTTTATTATGAATATCTTCACCCATATATTTTGTCTCTTTGTTTGTTTGCTTGCTTTTTTTAGAGCTGAGTTTTCAGCATCTTTTATTTTACTCTTTCCCATTAAGCGGTAGCAAAGTGGCTGAGAGAGGAATCCAGTTTCTGAACAGACAGTTGACACTCACTTTAATGCATATTTCAAAGACAAAGTGTCTCCAGAAGCACAACTTTTCATGCAGTTATTTTATTAAAACTTGGTGAAAAAAGTAAATGCAGTGGGATCTCTTAGTGAGGCAGAAGTGTTTCAGACTACTTGGAAATGTTGTTGTAGCATCTCCTTTTATTCTAAATGCTGGCATCCCGATTATGGTGTTTCCTATTAGGATATGTTCATGTGGTCTGTTTGCTTCTGGTTTGTCTCCATGGCCAATAGTGCCTTGTCAGTCAGGATCTCATCTCTCCTCTGTCATACATATGGTTTCAGACTGTCCTGTTACCATTCATGTATCCCAGTTCCAAAGTTCATCATGTCCAAGCTTCATCATCTGCCTTAAAATAATGTTCTGCTCTTTGTATCCCGTATATGCTTTATTTTGTCAAGATTTTTAATGTAATACGTCTATTCTCTTGTTACATAGTTTTCAAATCTACAACAAGACTTGATAGTATTTGTATTTCTGGATTCTGAGGTGAGTTATTTTTCTTACAATTAGAGAAGTATTAAAAAAGTCACCACCATAAACAAGAATATATTGTTGTCTCCTGTGCAGGGATGTGTAACACAGGGAAGAATGAATGAATGGCATTTGGATGAGCTGAGCAAAACGACTTGTACTTTTCCATGCATCCGTGGGGAGGATGAGGAGTTAAAACAGGTTTCCTTGCTGGTGTTATCCCCATTTCCCTGAATGTGACTAGATTGTCTTTTTTATATATAAGGTCAGAGTTTAGACTTCTGAGCACCTCTTCCAACCTGTCTTCTTTCAGTCACTTGTTTGCAATTTTCCCCCAAGGCAGATTCTAACATGACAGAGGACTGTCGGCTGAGGAAGCAAAACATAATGACCTTCTGTTGCAACCAAAAAGAAAACAAGAGAAGAGGTGTTAAACCAAAGGAAAAAAGACTTTATATTACTGGAAGTCGGAGAAGAAGTTTCTTTGTTTGTTTCTTTTTAGCAGACATTCCCTTGCCTTTTTTTCATGTTCATGGAAGATGCCATTAATTCCCAGAGAGAATTTTCCTTTGCTGGACTGAAATTATTACATTATTTCATGTTGAATAAAAAATACTAAAGACAAAGAGAAAAAATGCTTTCACTAAATGTTTTAATAATGACCGTATACATCAGCATTTTATCCTGAAAACTTTCAGGTCCCGGGACAAAGTCACCCTATTCATTCTAATGGTCATTAAGAAAGTGGAGCAGAAATTAGCCTGCCATGATCAACATTTTTTAAAAATCTTCTAAGTGTTTAAACAGTCATTTGAAATGTGAAGTAACTCTACCCTCCAAGCACATTTCCATGGACTTACTGTAATGTTTTCTGGAGGAGAATTTTGTTCAAAATGGATCATGCTACTCTCATTTCTCCTATGGTGGCGTATCTTGGAGCATGTTTGTAATAAGTCCATTTGTAATACGTCCAAGCTAAATTTCAGTTTAGCTCACTGAGTGAGGGAGCTAGTGTTCACAATCTCACTCATTATCTCCCTAATTTAATTTATTTTAGTTATGTATTTATAGACATAGAAGAAAATTTATCTGTCTAATCCAGGTGTCTGCCACCCAAGGCACAAATACCTGTTTTTCTGAAGAGCCTACCGAGATTTTGATATTAATCTGTCAGCCTATCTCCAATTATCATCTTAAAAATGGATTTGACTGAGACTCCCTTACTTTACCATCATGTTGTGAAGACAAAATCCATTAGATAAAGATAATGAAGTACATCAGACTGGTACTGGGGACTGTATAACCTCAGTAAAGGGATACAAATGTACGGCCCGGCACACACTGCAGTCTTGGTTGTGCACAGATGTTTCTTGTCTCTTCTTGGGCTTTTCTCTCTTGGCTTCAAAGGAAATGAGGAGGAAATATGATAATGAACCGGCACAGTCAGCAGTACAGGGGAGAATTAGCATGGTGCTCCCTAATCATATACAACTTTTAAAACAGAAAGAGATTTTATACCTAATTACTTACTGATTAACTCACCATCTTGCTCTGAATGTATCTACATGGAAAATGAAGGTGTGAGATACCTGCACCATCGCTTTTCTAGCTGTTTCATGGTGGCGGTAGCAGCAAAGATATATTAATAGCTATTTGATATTTTTATATATTTGATATCCTATAGGGTGGGCAACTATTTGCATTTTGGGTACAGTGGTCTCTGAAACTCTTCTTACTAGACGTAGATAAAAATATTTCACTTTCATTTTGATGCAGTGTTTAGGTTGGCTATAAGCCAAGATAGAATTAAAAAGGGAGGATGAGTAACGAGGTACCCTAAAAACAAAACAAACCTGGCATAATAATTGAAAAGAAAACTGCAATGTCAGGAGTATTTTTGGCAAATACCTGTATTGCAATAGCATTTATTTATTTATTTATTTATTTACTGCATCTGGAAACACTCGGATCAAAAATGGGGATGACTGTTCTTTGTCAGGGAGACAGGAATGTTGTGTTCACTTCCAGCAAGATTTATCTTGCCTGTTCCTAGTCCTGCTGAGCTAGAAAGGGGCAGAAATGGGACATAGGGTCTTTGAATTAGCAGCAACAAGAAATTTGACAATTCCTAACCTTCCTCGTGGTGTTTCATTTGCTGAAATGCTCATAATCCTCCTCGTTCCTCCTTGTGCCGGACTGATCGTGACCGCAGGTCGATTATTTATATAAAGCAAACAGAGAGGTTTTATTGTCGGCAGGCTGATTACATCCACAGAAACATATCACTGCTTTTTAATGCATGGATTTGGGAGCTAGACGTATTTGTACCGAGCTTGCTCTCGGAGCGGTGCTGTTTTCCTCTCCCAGCCCCAGGCTCCTCAGGGCAGCAGAGCGCTGTCAGGCTGACATGGTGGAATTTATTTCTGCATTGTTAAAATAGGCTTTTCTTACTACAATAAATCTGTCCTCAGAAGAGAATCCTGCTATTGTATCGGCAATGTGGATGTTGGAGAAGGAGTTTGTATTCTAGTCTGTCCTACCGATTAATTTGATCGCCATCAGGATGCGATGCTGCAGATAGTAAAACTTTTCTTTATTGCCTTCATAATAAGAGTTCAAGAAAAGACAGAAACTTCTTTTCTGTAGAAAAAAAAATGATCAAGTGTCTCTGGTCCCTCAAGAATCCCTCCTATGTGTCTATTCTGCAAGTGGGAATACACTTGGCTGTGCGTTTGGGGAAAGCAAATTCATGAAAAGCAAATTGAAGAGTCTTGGTGAGAAGACTACTGAAATTTATTCCTGGGTGGATGTTTTTTTTTTTTTATCCTGTTGAATTTGCCTGCTCTGGAAATAAGCTTAAGATTCTTCTTTATCCTGCTGAGGAGAACAAACTAACTGGATTTTAATATCAAATGAAGCAATCTGTTGTTTCAAACTTGTGTATGGAAAAGAAAGGACATATTGTATTGATACAGCAATCGTGTCTCACTGAATACAAACACGGATAGCACTTATGAATTAGCTTGTCAGTAGTTTTATTTATTGTCTAACGCTTCCTTCTATTTCTGTTTGAAAACAGTGGGTATTGATTCAATCAATCAATGATTCAACTAATTTTGATAGGTGTTTTTGGCTTGATGATGTTTTTGGTGGTTTAAAACCAAGCTAAACCAGTCCCTGTTGATGCTGGTATTTAGTCGACAGCGACATCTCCAAGCTAAGGTGGAGCTGCTGTTTTTCAGCCTGCGTGCTCCATTCATTTAGCGAGTCCTGCTTTTTGGTACGGGCAGCAAAAGGTGAAAGCTGGTGCGTTTTCACAGATAAAAAGAAAAATGTATATTGTAGTGTCTGATATTTTGACGTGCTTGGCAGCTCTCTCTTGCGCCTCCGGTGCATCTAGAGAACCTTTGGGAAGGAACAAAGGGAGGCATTAGCCGAGCGCATGCAACAGGGATCAATGAGGTTGGAGCAACTCGGATTGGAGCTTTTCCTGTGTGAGCATCTACCGTAGCTGCTGTCTGAGCAGCACAGCTACCTGAATGCAGTCGATTATGTTGTTTTAGTCTTCTTACCTTTATTGAGACATTTCCTGTTTAGCTGAATTACCTTATCTGACAGGTGAAATCCAATATGCACATTTGTATCTCAACCCTCTTTTTTCTCTCCAAACAATTTTGAAATGACATTCATTCATTAAAATACATTTACTTTTGCATCTTGTAGGTGAATGGGGCTTAATAAATAATAATAATAAAAAAAGGAAATAAATGACCAAGACCCCTGAGTCAGTGAAGCAACAGATGCAGAAGGGTAAGCTAGTCCAGCAGCTGATTCAGAAAGCATTTCAAATATAGCTTCTTGGTTACAAGAAATTATGCATATGATTTTTTTTCCCCTACGTCCAGATTCTTTTTATTTAAAGCCTCATTTTTAATATGTCTGTGCTGCTTGATAGGCTTGATTCTTAGGTATCAACTAAGGCTTTCCTCATATGTGAACAGCTTGCACCCTCTGTCTTACAGCCCCGCAAAGGCTAATGGTCAAACATTTTGTCCGCCTCAGTATTCAAGTTTGCAAACTTAATTTTTCCTGTGGTACTAAATCAGAGCAGAGAAGGCATGTTGCTTTTCCTGCAAAATAAAGAAGAGCCTCCACGTTTGCTCTGTGCTTTGGCAATCTTCCCCAAGAGTTCATTCCTCACCTATAAAAATCAGCCCAAGCAACGAACGCCACTCCTGGTAGCTGAGAGCTGCAATAACGTTCGCCTTCGGGATGCTCCTTCAATCAAAGCCCCAACTTCCTTAAAGTCAATCATGTCTTCAGTCATGTTTGCATGGAGCAGACCGTGATCGCTCTAAAGCTCCAGTGCTCTAAATAATGTAAACGGTTGGATTAATTTTGTATGTTTCTCTTCTCTCCTTGATTTTTTTCCCCTTTCTTTATAAATGCAACTGAATGGTAAGAAAAATACTTTCTCTCGCACACAGCGTTGCCCTCTATAAATCTGTGAGTGCTTTCTAAGGATATAAGTTTTATCATCTTTTTTCTTTTCCTAGAGAAGCAAAATTGCAGCAGAGGAAAACATCTAGAGAAGAGCATAGGAGCAGGCATCACATCAGAGGAATTCAGATTTTTCTATCTCAATAGTTGCATTACTGAGTGGGAGAAAGCAAATGGTCTAACAACATTCATAATATAATCTAAATCCCAATCTGAATAAAATCTGCTGCTTTTACTTAGTTTCAATTTCAATCAATCTTAAGTATAACCTCATAATTTAGCAAATGAATAATTCCCCTGCAACCAAGTGGAGCTTCAGGTGACTGGGAGGAAACTGTAACCCCCTGATGGGTCCAGTTTGCCCTGAGCTGCTATTACACAAGTCTTGGGATGGGGGCTGAGCATCCCCAAGGAGGAGAAATCAGGACACTAGTGGCAGTAACTTAACTGATTCCAACAGCACAGATACGATAGGAAAGGGAAGAGCTTTACCAGTCTGGCTTGAGGATAAACTGAGTTAGGTAGATATGGATGTACTTAATTGTTGAAAAAAAATCTGAAGATCTGTGTGGAATATATTTGTGCTGTACACTAAGAATGCTGTATTCTAAGAATAAGTTTTGTAAGCAAGCTCAATGTCAGGTGGATTAGGGAAATATGTGTCTATAAATGTTGAACAAATGATGTTGGAGGTGTTTGTTTATTAAGACATGAGGTCCAATATACTGGTGTGTGATGTATTTCCTGTTTCTGGAGCTGCAGAGGAGCACTTCAGGTGTGCTGGTGAGAGCATAGGAATGCATTTTGATAATTTTTTTCCAATAGGTATTAAGGTATGTATAACAAAACAATTTCTCTACAGATGTCCAGATCTAACATTGTATGATGCAAAGATGATTTCATGGATTTTAGTACAAGTGATTCATATTTCCCGCTACTTAATTTATCAGTAAAGCTTTGTATTCAGACTATGCCTTTTAAGCATATTCTTACTTGTTATTCTTCATATTCTTCTTTTGCATGAGGATTCTGACAGGATATTGAGTCTACACAAAGCCACAGGAAGCTACAACTGTCAGTGAGGGAATATTATGTGACGGAACTAGAATATTTATGGTAATTTGCAATAAATCTCCATTAAGCATGTAACAGGAAAAAAAAGTCTACTCTGGCTACTTAGATTATCTGTAAAAGTTAGGATTTTAAGATATAAATTGACCAAAAAAATATAGATACTCAAGAGAGATCCTTACTTGTGTGGGAAGGAACTTGGATTTTGAACGAGGTCTTGAAAGGTTCTGGGGATTTGACTTCTCTCAGAGGCTTCTGCATGAAAATTTTTACAGAAAATCTTTAATATAATGTCTGGAGCAACCGTGTCTGATCCATAAGTGGTCTGCAGAAGCTGCTGTGCACGCTGTGTATTGACGTGTGGAGCTGCTGATCTGTCTTCATGAAGCCAAATGCATCCTGGCAGGTCTGAAAGATGTATGTTCTTCTTTCCATGACCGAGACTGGGGTATGTTCTGATTTATTTCTTTGTTGCTGTTGTTGTTACCTGAGATTCATTGCTACTGGTGGTGGAGGACTGCAGAACTAATACACCAGCTCATTGACCTTTGCAAGTGGTAAACAAGGAGGTCTCTAACATGTTAATAATTTCATACTGTAATTGCTGGATTAATGAGTAAGGTGTTAATGTCAAGTTCTACCAGCAGCCTCTATTTCTATTATTTATCTACCATGAATTCCTTTTAAAAGAAACATTGGGAAATGGGCTAATAATCTTTACTTCATATCTGGCCTTTCCTTATTAGAGCTGCAAAAGTTTCAGGACAAAATCTGTTGCTTACTGTGTGACCACCCCATATTCCAGTGCACTCTGGCCTTCATTAAGGATTTCCAGTTACTATAAAACAAGAAGTGTCAGTGATATCAAGTGTGTGAGCCAATTTATTGTGAAATGCCACCTTTTAAATACTTTGCCTTACTTCATATTCAGGCACAAGGAAGACACTTTCACCCTAATGAAATGCAACCAATTCTAATGTGTTTAATTTCCATCTTTCTTCTCCCTTTTATTACACCGCCCTTTCTAAGAATAGGCCAATATATGACAAAAAAAATCCTTGTATTGTGTAAGGAGATTTTTGTCTTTCAATTTAATAGAATCATTCGCTGCATATGAAATGTGTTTGACATTTCCATCAGTTGCATTCATAGTTTAGGAAACAAACTGACAAATATACGGAGGAAATATTGCAATCTGTCACTCATCTCCGAATAAAAGACAAAAAATGACATTAAATTAATATGCTTTCTGAGCCCTTTGTTCCCTTCTTAAGAGGGGGAAAGATATTGTACCTAATATCCACTGTGTGAAAAGAGGTTAAATCAAAATATTTCTGAATGTATAAGTGAAAAGAGAGATCAAGTGATGTGTGTTGCCATTTTAGCATTAAAAGGGGAATCCATGGGATGTCGTGGGAAAGCTGACTAGCTCTTCTGGTCTCCCATCTAAAGCAAATGGGTCAAAATCTGGTGTCTATTATAAATGTTATGATAATTAGCTTGCTTGGTGGAAAGAAGAGCTCGGTAACTACCTGGATACGTTACTGAAACATTATTAATTATCCAAGCTTTAAATGTAGAACAATGTTGAAAGAAACGGGAGCAGGTTCCTCCTCCACTCATCACACGAAGGTCACACACTGTGTGCTCCTCAGTAAATGCCAGACACTGCTGCTGCTAATTGTCTTCTTGTGCAAAAAAAGGTCTAGTGAACACTGCCCAGGACTGCACTTTGCGATAGACACAAACCAAAAATATGGAAGAGAGAAATAAACTACTTGACTGCCCCATGTAGATCTTTCCTCCTAGACTTTATAAATATGAGCTTAAGGTCTGATTAGAAATATACTAACGAGTGGAATAAGGAAATAAACCACAACTGCTCACCTTTTCTAATGGAGTGGTCTTGTAAGTTATCCTATTTCTTCACTGCGGATGAAATACCTGCACTCAAATTTATAAAAGTTCAATTTTACATGGAAGAGGAAGGAGAATGGAATGTGTACATGAAGTTGCTTTCTTTTTCAGGTCAAGCAGACTTATAGAGTGCAAAATTATTGAAATCCTCTTAACCGAAAATCCTGTTGGAGTAAAGTAAATATATGTGGATGGATAAAAAAGAAATCTTACAATCTTTTTAAAAACTAGGTCATTAAGGATTTCTAATGAAATTTGCAAGTAATTCATAAGGCTGAACAATAAATCAAGATGAGGATAGTGCTGAAATTCAGTCTGAATAGAGGATATCCTGATTTCCCAAACATTACTTATCTCTTTATATAGGGGTAAGTGGGAGTAAAAGTAAGGCTAATTGTACATTGTTGATGCTTTGTTCCTTTTCAGAATCCTTTTAGAAATAAAGTTGTGTTTCATGTATAATTAACTGGTGAACCTGTACAAAGGCACCTGTACTGCCTTTGAATATAAATTTACACATTATTATTTCAGGATCAAAATTCTCTCTTGGCAATAATTCTTTCTTAAAAGATATGGTTTCATGTGAAAATATATTTAGAAGTTTGACACACAGCCACATAGAATTTGAGAATATACTTAGGATTTAAGCAGAAATAATATGGTGAACCCGTGTCAGTGTTATCCTTGGAAAAACACTAATATGTTACATAAAAGTATAACAGTGTTTTGTAGAGAAAATGTGGTGAGAAATGAATTATCTGGGATTGCTTAGCCTAGAGGAACGTGAGGAGGTAATTTGCCAACAATACATGCAAGACTCCTGGAAAGAATGGAGTAACCTCTATATCTGTGATGGATGGTGAAAGTCATGAATCTAAATTTTAAAATTAGATTCATCTTAGGCATTAGAAAAGACTTCATGATGAGGAAGAATGATGAGAAGGTTGGTAAAGCAGCAGCAAAGCTGTGTCCTTTACGCACACGAACAAATCAAGAAGTATTTGGAAAGAAATAAAATCCACATGTCGTGCCTCTTTGGTGGAGTCCTTCCAGATGAAAGCAGGCCAAGTCATTTGTCTTCTGATATTTATCATATTTTCTGTTGTGTTTGCTAATTATCCACGGAACTGGTTGATGGAGAGAGGAGTTTGCTGTCTCCCAGCTCAGCACTTCTACGATATTGTGCAGCAAAGTGACCATCATTGAGGCA
>JAWLRI010000833.1:1047862-1065170 GCA_034781795.1 Crypturellus tataupa
GTCAGCTGCATTTCTTCCCCGCACCCTCTCCCCAGCCAACGGGTTAACCCTGAGACTCGAAGATAACATCACCGTGGCCTTGAGACTCAAAAGACTTGGAAAAAGCAGCAGCTGGGCAGATTCACCACTGCAGCTAGAAATCAGCGCTGGCGGAATTCCACCCCTGCCAGCCCGCGGAGGAGTCTCGAGAGCACCAGCCCGCGGCACAGGCTCTTTGAAATGAGCATGTCCAGGAGATGCTGGCACTGGTAGCCCTTACGGCTACTCACTTCGGTCACTGTCCACCCTGGCTATACACAGAGAAGGTCACTCTCGGGGCTACTGTGTCAGGCTTCCTTTGGACCCTGCCCAGCAGCTATGAGTGAATACGGGAGAAAAAGGAAACCTGAAGCTAGTAATGCAAAGAAGGGCAATGTGTTACTGCACTGAGGGTACGTCGTTTTGCCAAGGATGTTCTGCCCTGCTCCCCTAGCTGATGATTCACAGGAAAAACAAGCTTTTGCTGTTGCTATCAACTAATAAGGTCATTCCTTAGCTCCTACTGACAGAGATTTGAGGCTAAAGTCCCTGGGGTCTGCTCTGGCCTGCACTTCCATGCAGGGGTGTTATGGTGGCCATAGGCCTTTCTCATTCCTGCAATTTCCCTTAAAAATAGCAAGGCTGCTCGGAAGGCAGCGAAGGAGAGAGGGGAAAGGACGACAGCTTTGTCACTTTTGCTTCCCTTATAAAGCCTGTGAGTTTGCTTGGAGGAAGCCAAGCCGACCTAGGGCCTCCCGAGGGCAAACTTTCGGGAGGCCTTTCCCGCTAACAGCGGCTTCTGCTGCCCTGCTGCAGGGCAAGGACGTTCCCATCGCAGACCACGGCACGCTGAAGTGCTGCGTAACGTGGTGTGAGCTCACTCGAGTGCTCGTGAATTCAGAATGCGCGTTTGTAATTAATAGGAAAAAGGATATTCCTATTCTCTGTTCTTAGAATTTTAATGATACTTTCACCAGTGCCTCTTTGGATAAAACCACTTTTATGTTGTAATAGAAAATACCAAGTCTTTATTTCTCTTTTATCTGATATAACACATAATAACGTGGAACAGCAGTTGTAGTTTCAATTCCAGTATAAATGGTACTTACATCGTATTACCAACGATCATACAGTGCTTTGGCGCATCTCTCAAGCTCATCTACAAACTGAAATATATTCTTGTTCTCTCATAAGGCTTGAGGAAGATCACAATCTAATGGAAATTCTAGGGAGAAATGTTCTGGACACCCATCTGTTTTTTTGGGCTACATTTTAGTACAAACTTTTCAGTTAACTGGGAGCAGAGTGGAGCCTCCGTATTTCAGGGTCCCTGAAAGTATTGCAACCAGATAGTAGTACTGATCTGTATATTCTAACTGAGTCAGGGAGTGAGAGCCATCTGAAATGTTCGTGCTCTGTATCTCCCAAGTAACTGAAGTTCAAGGATTCGCTTTAATGTTAGTCTTCCTATGTGCATGTTTAAAGTCGAGCTCGAAGTTCTGCAAGAGAGCTTTATCTGTTTTGAATCTGAAACCAGCTAAGTGTCAGTATAAAACTGACCCTACTGGTTTTCATTATACCTTTGACAAGGTGAGAGACAAAGGACTCTCACTTTAAAAAATGTAATAAATTAAAAAAAAAAAAGAAGGTTTTAAAGAAGGTTACTGAAGAGGAGCAAAACAGGGTTCTGCTTTATGTCTTTGAAAGAGCAGGGAAAACTTTCAATGCGTAGGCTCCGTTATCTGGCCCAGATCCTGTCCAGCTTGTCAGTTCATTTACCTCTCCTTTGTCACTTAGCTTGATGCCGTTTTCCCAAAGAATCACTCTTAAGACCAGTCCGGTTATCTGCAGACACTAGGATTGACAGGATCTTTATTAAAGTGAAATGAAGCTAAACAATAGAAGTTTTTGACTGAGAGGCATTTAAAAGTGAGGGTAGGAACTCCCAGGTTCTTCTCCCCGCTGCATCCACAACCTTCTTTGTGTCACTGGGCAAATTGTTTACACCCTCGCGGTGTAACCTCAGAGTGCCTGGATGCCTCACGGCTTTTGCTAGTAAAACTGTCAGGAAAATATTTTTTTCTTCTATCTATATTTCTGACTTTGGTAGTTAAAAACAAACAAAAAACAAACCCAATTTCTGTTCAGACCCCATGTTCAGCTTAAAGCTGCAGCTTGCTGAAGGCTGAAATTTCTGACTAGGAACCATCACAGTGAGGTTACCGAAACATCACTTCCAAATCCAGAAAACTGGGATTTCAGTTCCTCATGCCAATACAGGATAGAGTCTTGTCTAGACCGAGTCTCTCCTTTCATACCAGAGTCCTGCTCCTTCCTTAACTGGCATGCCCTGAAAGACGTAGTCTTGGGGGAACATTGGCGAGCTCCCATGAAGAAGTGTGGAGGAACATCTTTTGGGTAAGGTAGGAAAATGAGTAATAAAAAATATTAGTTATAATCACAGCACTGTCTGTCCATGGTGAATAATGTTATTGAGCCTTTGGGCTGTTTCTGAGGCAGACCCATTTGCTTTGAGATGGCTCTAGCTGGCAGCCCACCCAGCTGGGAACTCCAGTGCCAGCCCAGCTGGCTTCCCAGCACCCTCCTTTTTCAGACCTCAAAGAAATGTGAGCATCAGTTCATGGCTTTCCCCTTCATATATTCCTGCATAAAAGGGAAATTACAACTGAGAGGGACTTTGGGAAACTGCCTATCTTGACTTCCTCACACCATCCAGCACGAGTGTTTAAGGGGGACCATTAACCCTCACTATGAGACTTGGAGACCTTCAAAGGCTGATGATCCTTAGGCCAACACAGTTCCACGTTGCATTTTCTTGTAGGGATTATGGCAAAGCTGTGGGGGCTTGTGCAGCCACTGCTATTCTGCTGGTATTGTGGTAAATTTTGCAGTGGGCTCCAGCAAAGGAGTTCTGCTGTGTCAATAAGTAAGTTTATCAGCTGTCTGCTTGGAAGGAATAATGTGAAAATGCCAAGTGTTGGTGAGGTGGTAGAAATGACTCTTGAGGAGGCATGTGGAAGAGGCACTGGGACAGCTGAGATGGTCACCAGTGTCAGGGGGAGGGACACGGGCTGGAACTGCGAGTGGGTCTGTTGGAAGGGACAGAATGAGGAGGATGAGGACAAGGAAAAAGAAGCTAATTTAAATTAGGGATTCAAAGCAGATGAAACTCTTCTGGAATGGCAAGAAAGACAAGTTCAAAAGCAAGACAAAGTGAAAGAAGGCTAATAAGTCAATGATATAGATTTTATGGCAGAAATATGCAGCAAAAGAATTGAGTTACAGTAACGATTTATTAAAATGAGCTGGGAAGCATCCCAGTTCAGAGTAGATTTTTATAGAGGAGGCAGCCCACGTATTTCCTATCCAATTAGCAGAGATTTGTGGACATAGGATGTGGATACTGGAAGCCCTGGGGTGAATTGAAGTGTACGAGTAAATCACATTTTTTCAAACGAGGGAGAACGCTGTCTTGGCTCATCTCAGTTGGTCCCCTGTCTGTTTGTCTCTCTCTATTTTTCCAATCCAGAACTGAAGTGATTGCCCCTCAAACAGCTGCCCGGCATTTGGTTCTTTTGATGCTTTGAAGTTGATCAATATTCATAAGGCCCAGAGAGAAAGGCTAATTAGCAGCAGAGGCAGCCGGATGACTCACTGTCAACACAGCCCTGGCAGCAGGGCCGAATCCTCTGCCTTTTGGCATCTCCTGCCATCCCACAGTAGGAAAACTGCCACCACTGCCATGCTAGAAGCTATGGGAGGCTCCTGAGGACCATGTGGGGCCAGGCACGACACCTTGGCTGGCCCTAGTAACTCCACATGTGAGCCCTGGAAAAGCTAAACACGCTTGAAAGGCAATGGCCAAAGACAAGTGTCCTAATACTGCCTAGTTCATTGCCAAGGGAAAAGCTTCCTAATTCTTTGAGAGAACATGCATTTCCACCAGCTAGTTGGACTTTCTATTTTTTTATTTTTAACTGGAAAATGATTTTTTTAACCTATTCACTGATTTTCCAAGGTGCTAGCTGATGCTACCAATTCTTATTCAGATCACTCCTACTCTGTAAAGTGGCCTCCAGGCCAGTAGAATTTACTTTATGCCTGTACCCATTTTAGGTTTTCCTGAAGTCGCATGTTGGGAGTGTGTGTATGCATGGGGGCATTTTGTGTAGCAGTGCATTGGGATGATGTTTTGCAAAAGAGCGTAAATCTCCTTTCTAAAGTGTCACGTCACATAGTGAGTGCAGAGGTTGTGAATGTGCAGATGTTCCCTGCCTTGGGAATCACGGGGCAGAGACATCTCACATGGCTCCACAAGGCAGATAGCCAACATGTGGTTAATACTGTGCCCCACTGAGTAATGCAGCCCTACGGCTGAGCTGAGGGCAGGATGGACACTTCTCATTATTTCTCTAGTCCCAGTAATTCTTTTTCTGGATGCCCTTCACGTGAACCAAGTTAAGGCATTTCTTCTGTGTGGTCAGTGGCACTATAAAAAGTCTGATTTGATCTCTGGAGTTTCCACTGATGTTCAGCCATCTCAGGTAGATGCTGTAGGCACCCCGGAGTCTTAAATTTTTCATTATAGAAAGGTTTATCTCACTGGATTGAAACTATTCGTGGAACAGTAATCTTGTTCCCCACTTGCAAATCTTCATCTAATCTGACCTTTCTTTCCTGTAAGCGCAGAGATAGAAAAAGAGAAATGAAAACCCCAGCAGTTCAGTACATACTTTTCCCACTGTCTGATATTTAGAAAACTCATGTTGCAAAGGGCAGGTGAAACTTCTGCTTTTCTTCTTTTCTTGTCAGATACATTTGCCACTAATCCAGTATTTGTTATCAGTTTGGGATGGAAATACGACCTGGTGTTGCTGAGATTTTGCCTGATTTCATGTGTGAGTCTGGGTTGTTTTTGGGTTCAGGCTCTCTCAAGCTGATCCAGACTGGCTCAGCAGATGCTTCTGTGCGCCTCTTCTATGTTTAACTTTGGAAATGAGGCATGAAGCCATGTGCTTCCTGTGCTGTCCTGACTTGTGTCTTCGTTTTTCTTGTTAGAACACAGTTTACAGGTCTTCAGATATAGCATTTTGAAGATGATGCAATGTAAAATACCAGGTTTCACCTGACAAATGGCTGTGGGACTCTGTGAACTGTCCTCTCCTCCATGGACCGAGCACTGCAAATCAAACTCAGATTAGTCATGGGCTTTTCTGTAATGCGGTTCTTCAGCCTGCATTTTTTCAGTAGCTCAGAGCAGAAGTTCTTTATAGTCTTTCCTAAATTGAATCTTGATGAAAGAGAGATGTACATTTTTGAGAATAAGGATGGAGTGACTTTTTTTTTTCCCCAGAGAGTTTTCAGAGGAGGCAAGAAACCAGATTTTGCTTTAGGTTTCTGGTCTGAGAATATCAACAGTTTATGAAAAAAAGCCACAAGAATGGCCAAGCAATTGCCGCAGTGCCTGGAGTTTGCAAGAATAAAGGGAAATGTGCTCCTTGTATTTCAAGACATCCATATGGTGCTCAGGCACACCAACACACCTGGTAGGTTTCGCATCTTCCAAGCGCGATCACCTTCGTACTCAGCCGCAATGCTAAGCGGAGGGAAAACTGGTACTGTCGTGACTGACCTGTGGCCTATGTTCTCATAGTTATTTTTTCTGCTGCTATAACTATTGCTTTTCAGTGATCTAAGCTCAGTAAATGAAGGTCAATCATGGGAGGGGAACAAATGGCTGAGAAGACATCTAAAAGTTTTAACTTCTGGCTCATGATAACCTGCAGGAAATCCACCACCATGTTGCTTGCAGTGATTGAAGGTGAGCAGCTTTGCTGAGTGTGGGATTTTTGCCTTTGAAGCACAGTTTAGTTAATTCCTTCTTAATTTAGTTCTTACTCTAAGTCTTGCTGTGGGAAGTGGAGCATAGGAAACACAAGATGGTGCTTTGTAGTGGCAAGGCTTCATCTATGGCATCATTTTTCATACTTGCCATATTAAACTACAGCATTCACAAGGGATGTACTATAATAGCAAAACACCATTTAAAATTATTTATTTTATAAAAGCTCCCAGTTTCTCTCATAATATTTGCAGATAATCTCAGCTTGACAATTTGTCAAGTCATTACTCTCCATCTGTGATCTCCAGTGATAACCAAACAGACTTTTTAGTTCATTTTCATCAGCACTGGAGAGGTCATCACTAACCTGTTGAAAAAACAAAGCACCAGCATTAAAAGCAGTATAAAGGCAATACACTGTTATTCCAGCACTGCTCAAACCTATATAATAACTGCTAATTAAAATGTTAAGGTCTTCCTTTTAGAAAGGCGATCTGTCTACCTTTGTATGGCACTATCCACACATTTTTTTATGATTTGCTTTTTAGGATTAGTGACCAGGGGCTTATTTTACTGGCATGAGGAAATTTTAGCTAATCAGGCACATTCATGAAATGATAGCAGCTGCGTTAGACATTTGCTTGTACCAAATGTATTACCTCAGACCATTGCGTATACATGCACGTAGATCCTCAAGTGACAGGTCCTTGAGTACATTTTTAAATATCTTTTTTTTTAATGGCCTGAATTTTAGCAAACATGGACACACATTCTCACTCCACAGACCATGCAGGAGCTACTCCACAAGTGCTACAAAATTTCCCTTCAACAACAGATTGAGAAAGGTTAAGTGTGAACGAAAGGGGGATGCCTTACTCTGCACTTTATAACTTCAGAATACAGAGTTAGTTTGGATTATAATGACATTTACGTAGCACTTGGCATGTTGCACATTAGTATTGAGCACCTAAAAGAAGATTTCTAGGTCTTGTATTTGCTTTGCACATATATTTTACTATGTTTTGTACTCACAGCACCTTATTCCTGGGCTGCAGTATTAAAAATGGACACTAGAGAGCTCCTTTCACTAAAGGCATTTCACCCTGAGAAGGCAGAATCCCTAGGAGGTGCATTCCAAACATTCCTTTCTTTTATACAAAACAATTTCACACGTTTTGTATTTTTATACCAAAAAGAATAATATTCTCAAGGGAAAACTATCTTGCCACAGAGAGCAATGGCTGCAGCTGTAACATCCTATCTCCTTCCCCCAACAAGTAAGAGATTTTGCAGGAGTTGCAGCTTGGGAACTAATTATACCATTTCAGAGATAACAAAAAGTAAATCAAACGCTGCCAGTTTGGAAATTATAATTAAGTTTCCTCCTGAATAACAAACACACTCAAAACGTGATTTATTATGACTATAACTATATTAATAACTGTAATAGGCTATGTCATGCACCTATGCAGAGTGCATGTTTTTGTCTAAACTGATGGGTTTTAGTCCCAGATGCCGGCTGAATTCTAAACAGCTCTCTGCAGCCACGCTGCTGATAACCTTAAGGCTTACAACACACAAGTGATTGCTAAACACTACTCTATTAGCAAGTGATATAACTGGATGACGACTGGGTCTATTTTTTTCATTAGCTGTATTTGACCTCTTCCTCCGGCTGCCTTTATACTATCAATCATTTATTCAAAAACAAAACAAAATCTCCTATGCTGTCACTCTAAGGACATTCGCATTGCTGCTTTTCAGAGTCTGACATGAGCACAGTTCTGGTGCTGGATGCTGTGTTGTGAAATCCTGCCATACTCCTGATTAGGGTTTGCTTTT
Source organism: Crypturellus tataupa (assembly GCA_034781795.1). NCBI lineage: Eukaryota > Metazoa > Chordata > Aves > Tinamiformes > Tinamidae > Crypturellus > Crypturellus tataupa. The sequence continues at coordinate 1,055,586 of JAWLRI010000833.1, forward strand.
TTTTTTTTTCCTGCGGAGTTGATTTATTGAAAATTAAGTCACAAGGTCAATAGTGGAACAGCCCAGGATGCTGATGCCTCTTAAGAAGTTTTCACAATCCTATTTCAAAATCCCAGAGTGCCAGGTCTGGGAAAGCCTCTCTGAACAGTTTCTGAAAGACGGGGGCAGACCTTGATCCTCTCTCTCCTAGACACGGTCACAGGGCTCAACTAGAGCAGAGAAACCAGCTGTGTCCATAAGAGCAGCTATTCCCAGAGGCCCCAGTGCACTGATGCTCCTTCTCCTCCTCCTCCCACCCTGGTGAGCCCCAGGACAGGGACCCTCCACCGCTCTTTCCTCTCCCTGGTCCGCTGCACCAGCTCTGAAGCTGTCTGAGAGCTGCTTTCAGCCGTGTGCTTCCTGTCAGACTTCCTTGGTGTAGCCCTGGCCAGAGCTCTTAGCCGTCCTGGACTTGTGTTGCTTCAGGTTTATCCAGCGGCGAAGCTCGTGCTTTCGTTCTCTGCCTCTTTGCCCCTTCCCAGGCTGGGGCAGGGAGCATCTCCTCACTCGGTTTCCAAAACTAGCATGTGACCCTGGTAGCTGAAAGCCAGGTTCTGATGGCAGGCGTGCTCTGCTCTTTTAAAAATGCGCTCCTGGGAGATGGAAAGGGAGGGTTTGCTCCCAGCAAGGCGACCAGGAAGGTCAGTGTGGGATGGAAGAGACTCCCTTCCGATCCATCCGAGGTTCTTGTCTCCTACAAACCATTTTGTGTCGTTGCACGACTCGTACACCAGCTCACACGGGTGCAGAGCAAGTCTCCAGCTCTCTTCCTAAGCGACCTTGAGCTATCCAGAAAATGCTTTCCTACCTATGGGAGCAGAGGGCTCCTCATGATAAAAACTGTAACAAATTCCAGTTGCTGTGCTGCAGCTAACAAAATTAGAAGGTGTGGGGAAGTCAGGCCTAGCACGTCTTTTATAAAATCCCATTTCTCAGAAAATTGCATTTTATTGTTTCCAGCCTCAGGAGCTCATGTTACAGCTTAGACAAATCTAGTGCTGCTTTGTCATTCATCAGTCAGTTTTATGGTATGACAGGAGTCTGAAAAGTTAGAAGCCAGTTAAACAAATTAAAAAATGTAACGAGATTCTCTGACTGCATCTTGCAAAACAAAAAGAAGCCCCCTCCCCCTTGGGATGTCTGCCTTCCATAGAGATGATGTGAGGACTCCCCAAGAGAGCAGGAGTGAGGTGACCACTGGAGAGAGAGAGAGAGGTCTGCAAAGTTTTACAAATGAAATTAAAATATGATTCCTATCAAATCATCCCTTACAACCCATTCTTTTTACATCAACATTTCAGATCATGTGATATTCACAAGAATTAAAATACTAGCTGTGTCTCTGAATTACCTTTTTTCCCAAATTTTATTTCACTTAACTGTCCAGAGAGCAGATCTTTTGGGAGATATCTAAGACCTCAACATCTGAGGAACTCTTTCTAGTGATGCAATATAATAGCTCTGCCAATTTAGCTGACAGATGTGGTGATTTCAGTGACAAAGTGCCCGGGGACCTTCTAATCCCCCTTCTCAAAAAGAATCCCCCACTATTGCTTTATTCATCTCCCCCAAATACCTTGGAATGCGGATTTAGGAAAAATGGCTCATTTTAAATCATTTTTCTAAGTCTTTATTTAAAGGATCATGATCCATAGGCTATTCCTTTCACCAAGATACAACCTACTGTCAGGTCTGACTAATAACAGTTTATAGACCAGTGGTGAGTTTAAATGGTCTCAGTGACACGAATACAAACTCAGTAGCTCAGCTCACTGCAGCTTAGATGGGATTAATTTCCCATGGCAGACGTCAGCCTCATGCCAAGAAGACTAACCCCAACCTTCATGATTTATCTGTTCTTCACAACTGTCAAACTTTGTAAATATAGAGATAACTGCAGGTCCAAATTACAAAGTGGGGGACTCTGTGAGACTTGTCTAAAGCTTTTCAGAGCAAGCTCAGTGCTCCTTTTTTTTTTATCATTTTTATCCTTGGTCTTTTTAAGCAGTAGTGGTACAAGTGATGCTCACTCCTGTGCAATTATTACTTTTTTCCTCCAGCTTTTACCAAGAGAGAATTAAGAGTACAGAGGAGTATTGCACTTTGCTGAGTTATTTTTGTTACTGTTTTTTTTGTTTGTTTGTAGTGCAGAAAGTTGGCCTTTTGCATGCAGAAGCTTTGCGTCTTGTGGAGGGTCATTCATTAATCTCCACAGCTTCCAAGAAAGCTCTGTCTCAGCGTATATAGCCTCTAAACTACAAGAAAAAATAAGAGATTTTTTGAACTCCAGACTAGACAGATCTCAGTAATACGGGCTCGAAATTGCTAAAGAATAGAAATTCAAAAGTTACAAATTCCTACCAACTGAGAAGAGAGCTCAAGCGGAGTCAAGCAGGAGCAGAAGTCAGCTATGCACATGGACGGAGTGTGGGTGGGTGTAAGAAAACAGGATAGAATCATCTTCCTGGAGAGAGACCGTTCCCAGGCTCTAAAGTAAGACAGCCCTGTGGCTCCTATTAACACGAGGAACCGAAAACCCCAAGCCTCTTCATATGTACTTGTTTCAGGGGAAAATGAGAAAAAGCACACAGGTATCTTTCCATACCTTTTCAGGTAGGCCGAAGGGTTTGAATTCATGTGGACAAAAAGGTACATATTGTTAGCAAAGGCCGTTCATGACTCTAATATTGCCAGCAGCGGGTAGCAATGCAGTTTGCGGTGTTGCTGGTAATGAGGTAGGGAAGCCTCACGAGAGCCTGCGTAGGGCTGCCTGCTGCTGCAGGTGCCATCGGCCCCTGCCCTTCTCACAGCGCTGCTGCTGCCTTTCCACCTCCTGCTTCCACACCGAAGTAATCCCGTTCATTTCCCATTCAGAACAGCCTCAGTATTTCTATTGAAAATTCCAGCAGTATTGCAACATATTTTTCCCGTTTACCACCGGCTTGCAGGAGTGCTGAAGAGCACGGGCCATTGGACTATAAAGAAGATCCAATTTCTCCTTCTTCCAGTTCACTCTGACATGTGGTCTATGGGAAGAATGGAGAGGGAAGGGATCATTGAAAGGTATTCCAATAATTCTTGTCTGCCTCTTTCCCCTCTCACCTCCTGAACTTGACACTGAGTTGGAGGGCTGCTTTGCTTAATAGAGTTTGATTTCTTATGTGCTGTAATTTCTTTCTTGGACCAATGACCAGGCCAATTCACATTCCCGCGGATAGGTTAGGGTTCTGATGCACATTACCTGTTTCATTTGAAAAGCTGTACCGAAAGCTTTATTGCTTTGATTTTGACTGATCTATTGGCTGTCTCAGACTCTCAGTCATTTGGTGGAAACAGCATGGTGATGACTGAGGTGAAAAGCAGGCCTGGATAAGAGCTTCCCAGCTAGTGGCCTGGGCTGTTTTAATTGTGCCTGATAACTTTGTTTTAAAGCAGCTAGAGTTGCTCTGTGTGCCTTGGTTCAAGAGCTCTGTAAGAACAGGCAGTGTCCAGAGTGGCTGCTTGATGTGGTGTTTTATCAGTGGTGTTTGTTCAATATCATTACTGCAAAGCTGAGCATGGTAAAATAAAACTGTATCTGCTTGTAGAAATAAAATTCCCAAAAATCACCTATGAAGGAATATGGCATTTTGCTTTCTTGGTAGCTTTTATGGAAACTTTCACCTTCAAATTACAATGACTCCATATGGCTTGTTCTACACTATAGACTTTAATATTTTTACTGAAATTTATTCTGGCTGTTGCTAATCACAGTGATATGAATAACATTATCATGCAGAGAACAGTCTTGACTGAACTGGGTGCAGATTTATGCATTCATAATTTTTACATTTTAAACACAAACATTAAAAAATTGAAGAAAGACAAGAAAGATAATTCTACCTACTGGCTTCTGCCTCACCGTGATGAAATTGGGCTTGCTTGGTAGTCAGTGCACAAATGCAGGGATTTTCTGATTTTATCTGGTTATCTGATTTTATCAGACAATTTGCAGAGATTTCTATTCAATGGAAACTAGACACGATAAAAAGATGTTATGAATCAATCAGCCACTCTTTGGACATAGCTGCTACTGACTTCCAGTTTAGAGATGCCCACAACAAAAAAACAACTGAATAAGGCACAAACTAGGTGTCTTTAACCTCTCTGCTTATTTCAATATGAAAGCTTCCAAGAGATGATTATGCTGAGGAATGCACAGCCAATTAATTCTGAAGTCTGAATATAGAGTAAATTTAAACTGATCCAGATCAGTCCTCAGACAAAAATGCCTACTTTCTGCCACTGAAATCAGAATCTTCTTCAGAATCCAAAGGCTCCATACAACAGCGTTGTCAATTCCAACCTCTACATGTTAACCAGGGAGCTGTGTCTGAACCAAATCCCTCTTATGTTATATTTGACTCCAGCGCTCTTAACAAGTTCAACAGCCAACTTTACAGCCATGGTGCAACTTTCATGTGTCCTTGCATCATCTGGTAGGAAACATAAGGTTTCTGAAATCACGCATGACAGGTGCCTAACAAAATCTCAGCAATTCCCAGTAACAGCATGAGATTTGGGTAGCATTTGTACTTTTGAAACATGTCCTACTGCTGTCCAATTTCCTAATGTTCATTTCTTGAGAAAGCTGTCCTTTTAAAGCAACTTCTTTCCTTCAAGAGCTCCAGATCAAACAGCATCACATTCATTTGGGCTGCACATACTCAGAAACATCCTTCCAGGTACAATAAAAATACATTCCAGGCCTACGTATTGCAAATGAAAAAAATATTGGGCCATCTCAGAGTCCCTGATTTGTTTGGACAAAAAAAAAGAGACTGTTCTGAGTTGGGTCTTTTCATTTTTGTCGTTCTGAGCCATTATCCGATTTCCATGAAGTTCATAAAAATTCAACTTAGACTGCGTTATACCTGGTCAACATTAAATGGATGCATGATGTAAGTGAAAACTCTCATGGCTCAGGTCCTACACACTGCATTTTATCCTTGCTCTGAAGTTGTTAAAAAGATCTTTCAGACAAGAGGGCAGCTGAGAACTCATCTGACTTTGGAAAATTTCTGCAGTGCTCTTTCCCCCTTTTCTTTCTGATGCTTTGCACACCCAAATCATATGCACACAAATGCATAGGAAAAATATGAATCCCCTAGCTGACGACTGAATCCACTAGGGTGGAATACTTCAGTAGGCTACATCATACTCTACATTTACTTTGGATATGAAGAATGCCATTATTCTCATCACCGGGAATTTTACCTCCCTTTCTTTTGTCCCTGTTCTTTAAACTGCAAATAAGAAATCCAACTCGCCTCAGGTCAGTTTGCTCCATGCCTCTCCCCGCTGTTGATCATGGTTGTTCTGTCCATCAGGGCGGATGCAATCCTGACCGTAGACTGAAGCTTGAATTGGGTCTCTTCAAAGGCAGAAAATACATTTGTCATGTGAGCTTAAAAAGAGATTCCCCCTAATCCAGTAACAACTATGGCAAGCTTTTCTCAGCGTGAAACTTCTCACTTTATACAAGCATACAAAACAGGTGAGGAATGGCTCTAAAAATGGGTCACGGAGGATTCTATGTTGCTTAGCACATGTGTCGGTGATGGGTGATGTGCATCCACAGGGATCTGCCAAGCAGTTTCTATCACCTGGTATTTTCTTGTTGCTGTTAGTTTGTGAAAAACTAAGGGGTTTGAATTCTCAGGACTGATATTTGTCTGCAGTTACCACGGGAAGAAGGTGTCATGCGTTGAACTTGAATACTACAACCCTACTGGAAATGCAAGGTCAGTCTGAGGATTTTCTGCTTCTCTGTCTCTCAAGGACCACAGGGCCAGAACAGAGATACCAAGGTCAAAAGGTTTTCTCTCATGCCTGTAGTGCTTTAGGTTCTTTGCCACAACTTAAAGAGCAAGCAAGAAACCTAAGAACCTTGTCTGGGCTTCAAAAAGACTCTGCTAAGGATAAACTGCTTGTAGACTAAACAGATTCAGAAACAAATTGGTTTGCTAAAAAGAGAAAAGCACCATAATGAGGATTTATCTAGCCTCATCCAGTAGAGAGATTCATTTCAGCCTCTGTTGCAGGGCTCCAAAGTTTAAATTCCAAGTTTAAAACAAACGATGCTGCACTGAAAGGCTTGGGGGAAGTCTAGCTCACGTGGATGGCTCTCTCTCAATAGCTCTTCCCACCCAGAAGGCGCACTGGGTAAAAATGCCAGACTTGCTTCCAGCTTTTGCAACATCCCTTCACTTAAGATGGAAATTTCCTTCAATAGCTGCCAGAACATGGTGGTTGGCTTATTCTTTAGTGTTCTTTTGTTATTGTTGTTGTTGTTTTTTACCGTATGAACATAATCTATCAACCAAAAATAATTTGCATTGGAGATATAGTTTTATCCTGGGGCTATTGAAATGAATTGCAAAACTATTGGGCAACTAACTACAAGCACAAATCAGTTGTATTGGTTACCAAAAGGCTTAGTTTAAGTGTAAAATTATTTGCTCAGACAGCAAGAAACTATTTACATGTGCTACTTTTGAATTTTACTTTTAGCTATGACCATATGGTAACATAACTTCTAAATTGTATTTACCACATTCTTGTGCTTTAATCATTCAAAGCAAAGCTAAACCGTTCAGAACTCCAAGTCTAAGCTTTAAACTCAAAACTTGTGCTGGTTCTCACTCCCTTTGAGCTGTTGCTATCTTCAGATAATACCAGATCAATTAGTTTTTAACACTTTGAAACAACACTTCAAATGTGCATATTGCCTTGTATACCCTGACTTATGTTTTACTCAGTGGAGGCTAAACTTTCTATTTGAGGAGTAATGAGCTCTGTTCAATTAGCAGAGCAAGTTTTGTGAGCATTGCACATAATTAGCTCCAAGGTCTCCCTAGTCTTAACAGTCATTTGTTAACAATCTTTTCATGTAGCTGGCATGAAACTTATAAATCAAATACAAAGTAAAAACTCAAATAATTGAAGCGCTTAAGCTACACGCATGATTCCATAACTCAAATATGCTTTTGGGGAAGCAATTTAGCTTCAAATTTCAGAAGTGATGACATGGCTACTTTGTGCAGAGAAAGAATCAAGGTTTGCTGCAGCAGGGAAAAATTATTAGACCTGCTATTTTTGGAAGTGGCAAGAAAGTTTAGGAATAATCCATCCCTTCACGAGACTCTTCTCTTCCTCCCCACTTATATGGATGCTTGTATCACAGACTTAAGACCTACTAAGCAACAGTTCTGGATGTGCATTTTCCTACTCTCTAAATTCTTCAGTTTTCTTGATAGTTTCTTAATAGTTGGTCTAGAATTCTAGAAATAACATCCATAATTAATCCAAGCCTATGTCAGTGACTAATGAATGATGAGGTAATGTGGATGAAAATGGACCCTGCATTTCAGCGGGTCATGGTGTTGAGAACAGGAGGTCGTCCTCTGTGATGGACCGGAGCGTTACTTCATCTCTTTTAGATTCCTGCTTGGGGGACGAAAGTGAAGATCTGACTCTGGTCTATGCTGGAGATGAGACGTGGGGGCCTTTTTCGAGGATCAGTCTGCCAAGGTCTAGTTGTTTTGATGGGTAATTTGGATTTGAGGATATTGCAACAGCAATACTAACAAAAGTCCTTTATGCTGCCTGGTCCCACTCAGTCAGTTTGCCCCTTAGAGTAGTTAGACCCCTTATTGCTCGTTCCATTTGTGGATTTTGTTTGGTAGACTAAGATTTCAAATATTGGATTCCACTGCAAGGCACGTTCAACCTTTAAATCTTTTAAGCTGTTTCTTGCTTTTGTCAATTCTACATTTTCCCCCCTAGTAACTATCAACATTTAAATTTATGTCAACAAAATTTCCAGTTTGACCTTTTAGGCAACTCGGAAAGAGTGACTTTATTTCCAGAGATGCTGGGCACTCACTGGCTTCAGCATTTCAGTGCCTCTGGGTATCAGGCTGCTTTCCATTTATGTGCCTGTGCATATACATCGGAGTCTAGCTTTATGTGCTCAAGCCTGAAGACTCTGGTGGTAATGAATACCAATACACCATAACAAATGGTTTCTCATGCTGGGAGAAACTCCGGGAAGCCGGCTGCTAAAATTCCACTTAAAGGCAAGTTTGAGTGATGGCCCTGCTTCTGCTGGAGTTTTGTCCTGTCCTGGGTATAAACACGCTGTCCTAGTTAACTGTTATTCTTAGCTGTTATGAAAGGGCATCTGAAGGGCCTGTTTTCTTTCTTTTGCATTTGGAAAACAAACAAAAACAAAACAAGCAAACAGAAAATCCAGCTTGCTCAAAATGCCAAATATTCTGGGGAAAGGAAACATTCCTGGAGGAGGATTGCCCTGGGCAGTATACAAGAACTCATCACACTTCCTCTGCTCCCTTCTCTCCCCACACACATCCATCCACAGCAAGTTGGCTTGCACAAGCTCATGGGTGAACTTGCTAAGTGTACTTTTTTTGTTTCCAGGAACGAATTCAGATCGTGCCATGTCCAGTATGTGCATTCACCTAACTTAATCTAAGCTTCTTCATCGAGCAATGTTGTTTCTTTATTAGGTTATAAAGAAGTGGGTTTATCTGAATGGTAAAAAAGGTTAATAGGCTTCATGTTTTTTTCTGTTTCCTGATAGCGCCACAGCTGCATAACCTCTATATGTGGCTGAGCAGTTTAACTGAACGAGGCCTTTCCTTGGGCGAGAGTTACTGGGAGCCGCTCGGATAAGCAAGGAGCTGCGTGGGAGAGGGGAGGCTCCAACACGCATTATTGAAACTGCTGTGGAAGAGGCAGCTTGCAGGTGATTCGGAAGGAGCACGTGTGATGGACCAAGGAAGGGATAACAAGTTCCATGGCTTTAAAACGCCTTTTGGGCGTGCAGGGCATGGCATCCACACTGCTCCGGATGGATGGTGCTGCAGTGGGGATGCCAGGGAGCAGTGCAGATGCCACCGAGCACCGTGGATCCTGTGGAGCAGCATGGATGCTGTGGGTGCGATAGGGCAGCGTGAATGCCATGCAGCGGTGTGGATGTCGTGGAGCGGCATGGATGCTGTGGGGGCCGTGGAGCTGCATGGATGTGGGGTTGCGTGGATGCTGTGGACTCTGTGGAGCAACGTGGAAGCTGTGGAGCTGAGTGGATGCTGGGGATGTGGGGAGCAGCGTGGAAACTGTGGATGCTGGAGAGCAGTGTGGATACAGGGAGTTGAATGGATGCTGTGGAAACTGTGAAGTAGTGTGGAAGCTGTGGATGCTGGGGAGCCGCGTGGAAGCAAGGAGCAGTGTGGAAGCTGTGAAGTTGAGTGGATGCTGTGGATACTGGGGAGCAGTGTGGATACAGGGAGTTGAGTGGATGCTGGGGATGTGGGGAGCAGCATGGAAGTGAGGAGCAGTGTGGATGCCAAGGAGCAGCGTGGAAGCTGTGGAGCTGAATGGATGCTGTGGGTGCTGGGGAGAAGTGTGGAAGCGAGGAGCAGCAAGGAAGCGAGGAGCAGTGTGGATGCTGTGGAGATGAGTGGAAGCTGTGGATGCCGGGCA
>JAWLRI010000833.1:1065270-1127314 GCA_034781795.1 Crypturellus tataupa
GCGGTGAACTCCGGAAGAGAAACCCACTCTGCGGCGCCGGCTCCCCCGACGGGGCGGGGCTTCGGGCGGGGGGCGGGGCCAGCGACCAGACGGGGCGGAGCTCCCGCGGGGCCGCGTCCCTCCCGCTCCAGGGAGCGGCGCGGCGGGGCGGGGCTTTGCCTGGGGGGCGGGGAAACGCGGCGGGGGGCGGGGCTTGTGTGGAAAGAGGCGTGTCCGATGGGGCGGGAGGGGGCGGGGCCATGCGGGACGGGGCGGGGCTATGGGAGGGGGCGTGGCGCTGGGGCCCGTAGGGGGCGTGGCCGCGCGGGCCGGTGTGGTGAGCGTTGGGTGAGGGCGTGCGTGGTGCTGGCGGCCGCTGTGCCGAGGCGGAGGCCGGTGTCACGGGCCCAGCTCGGCCCCTCGGGACTCTGTCCTCAGGACGGGGCCTTAAATTTGAGAGTTAGTTTCGTAGGGGCAAAAGCACAGGCAAGAAGGGGGACGGTGGAAGGATCGATTCATGCTGGTCCTGAAGGGTGCAGGGCGCTGGGGAAACACTCTGTTGTGTTGCAGTCCGAATTTTGACTGGAAAACTCACCCTTTACAGCGATTTCTGACAACCTGCTTTCCCTAGCAGTGCACTTCCAAGGGGAAAAATCACTTAGAGCCAATAAATGCAGTCACTAAAAGTGGGAAGTGGTCCTGTCTCAGGCCCCAGCAAGCCCTGGCTCTCAGGGCTGTGCTGGGCACAGGGTGGTTGGTCCAGCGTCCCCCACATCTGCAGGTACTTGCGAAATAACATTGCACAAAGTGTTTTATTTTTCCTGCTAGCAACACCCACCTGTTTTTACCGACCAGCTTAACTGTGCTCTGTACAAAACATATTGGAAAACCAAAAGAGCAATTGTTTGTTGTGTTCGTTTTTATGCGAGTGTTACATAGCTGCAGAGAACATCAAGAATCATTTTGGATCAGGTTGGATATTAGGTGGCACGCTGTGGCTCACAAAAGGGAGATGTTAGTAAAGAAACCTTGATGCGCTCAAGAGGAATCTTCAGGAACTCTTATTGGGGACAAGAGCTCTGCTTAGGTTGTACTGAAATCTCCTTGACAGATCTTTTAGGGATGGAGGAAACAGTAAGACTTTAGATGAGAACCAGCTGGAAGTGTTCCCTTTAAACGGGGAACAATTGGTGTGCGGCACAAATGGGAGATGTGATTTTTATTTAAAAGCCCTCAAACTTATGTTGCACTAACAATAGGAATCCAGCAGTCTTGAAGTTATTTTCCAAGAATGATTTCTAACCATCCTATAAATCAGCTTTAAGTGGTATTTAAATAGTTTTTAATACAAGCATTATGGAAAATGCTGTCTCAAAATGAGTTTAACTCCAAATAAGCTTCATGGCAAAGGGAATAAGCGATGGCAGCGCAGAGAGGGGACAGAAAGGGACGATATCTTTCTCACGGGCTTCTGCTATGCAGGCAAATCTGAAGTCAGAAATAATGCCAGGATCCAGTCTTCATCGTTCTCGGGTTGTGAAGAGGCGAGTACGTGTCTATAGGTGCTGTCTGCGAGCTTGCGCACTCCAGGAAGTCAAGCAGCCACAGAGAGTCTGAGCTGCCATTCTCCAAATTGGGCAGCCCAAGTCAAATTTCTCCCCTAGGCTGAACCACATCATTTGCCAACGCTAAACTTCCCCTGCCTCTGTCCCCACGCCTGTGTCACGGGACAGAGCCCCGGCCAGAGGGCAGATTGGCAGTCGCTGCAACGCGCAGATGCCACCAGTCCCTTAGCCACGCGGGTCCCGCCAGTGCCGTTACCGTGTGGATCCTGTTGGTGCCTTCTGGCAGGCACCGAGAACCCACGCGCCATCGTGTTCTAAACGGCCACAGGGCTCGAAAGCCTCTCCGTACCTGCCAACCTGCTCGTGCTCCACAGGCCACCATGGAGCAGCAGCTGATTTCCAGGACACTCACCTAGGACGCATCTGCTCTCTGGCTTTGGCAGCCCAGCAAATTGCTTGGTCTTGGCTCAATGGAACGTGCTGGGGCTTCTGAGCCAGCAGGTAGGGATGAAACCTGTGGCCTTCAAACTCTGTTCATCTCCTTTTCCTTTTCCATCTCCCCCTTGCTACTCCGGTATCCTTCTTTCAGTTCTGTATTTCAGGGAATCTCAAAAAAACTAAGTTTTTTTGCTACTGGAAAGTTTATCTTCTCCATAGATCCAGTGTCCCAAGTTTTCCTAGAATCAAGGGTAATTTCTCTCTTGTGGTTAGGTATTTGGAGTGGAATAGTAGGTGGGATGACAAAAGGGGAAGGATGTTACTTCAACAGAAGAGGAGAGGACGTGACCCCAGGCTACAGCAGAAACTGCAGGTTTTAAGAGTCACTTTGGAAAAAAGATGAGGCCAGTGTTAGCAGAACTGCAAGGTAAGTTCTGCCAAGTGTGTCAGTCTTCTCCAGTAAGGGACAAAGACAAAATTAAGGCACTTGGCTTGGAGATGATGCAGACTTATATCTGGTATGGTAAAACTCCAGAATCTCATCTTAAAATGTGAAATCATGGCATTTCTCTAAGTGCTTTGTAGACTCTGGATTAGTCACAGTTTTGCAGTTTTGAATCTCTCCTGTGCAGCAAGATAATTTAATGTAATAAAAACAAGCTTAAAAGTCAGGATTCTGACTTCTAATTAGGGTTAGCTAGATTTGTAATTAGCATTTTTTTGTTGTCGTTTCAGTGCTGCTCATAAGCTGACCTACAGTCATTCATGAATTTTAATTGAATTTGCTGAATAATTCTGGCTAGAAAACAATAGAAAACAGCCCTAGTTTATGGTATCATCTGTTTACATTTAGTGGCCTGGGAGTTAATTACTCATTTTGGAAGTACGAAACCAGGATTCAGTTCCCTGTTCTGTCTGGAAAAGATCAAAACATGCATTTCTTGAAAAGGGACCAAAATCACCCTAGGAAAGGCTTCACTATCTCCTATTGATCATGTTCCGCTTTGCATCAGTTCCTGGGCATTCACTGCAGAAATAGCAGGTCGGACATCTGACCTCCCAGAACTGCCAGCAGATGAGTGCGTGTTGCGAAGTGGGTCTTATTTCCTTTGCTTTTCCTACATGAGGGTGGAACTTAAACATTTTATTCAAATCAAATGTTCTCAACACTCAAAAATATTCTTAACATGAATAAAAACAACAACAAAAAAGCCTGAATTTTTATTTGGAAAGGAACAACAAAAAAAAAAAAGTAGACTATTTCTGCTTCCCTCTGGCTTCAGTTTAGCAGCCAAACTGACAAATCAAATATTCGCATTGCCCTACTTTTAATCTACATTCTTTTATAGACTTTCTGTGTTGGCATTTAGGGCCTGATCAAAAGCTGTTTGAAGGAAGATAATCAAGTTTCTGTACTTGAAACAGGCAGGGTAAAGTGGTTGGAGTTTTCATTAAATGATTTGAAAACTTCGGAGAGAGAGAGTCCTCAAGCGGTTGAAGTTATCACTATCCTACTGTTAGAAGCTACATTTACAGACTAGTTCCTAAAACAGAGCACTTAAAAGAGTTAGTTTTAATGGAAGACAGTTTATTTTAGGAGGTCCAAGCACTTGTGTTTAAGTCCTATATTTTTCCTAGCTCTTCATGAGAAAAGCAGGCATGAGAGGTGGAAGATTTAGTTTATTATCCTCTTACATTTCTCGGTGGAGACACTGGGATAATGTCATTTATATTGTATTACTTGTATTATGCATTTTAATGGATAGTGGATGCTCTAGAGTATTTCATTTCTGCAGGTGCTAAATATGGCAAGTACGGTCCCTTCATGTCAGCAGTAGGGTGTGAAAGCAATCTGCTGGAAATTTAGAAATTAATCTCCTCTATAAATACTGGTGTGAAAAGTACATTTTTGATAGGATTTCAAAGCTTTCTGGAAATCAACTCCTCTGTGCTGCTGCTCTGTCCTGTGTTCTTTACCTTCCCTGAATGTATCACCATTTTTAATAAATGCTTAAATAACAGCAGTATTACTTTATCTTTCAGTAATATGTATGAAATAAAAAAAAGATATGTTGCTAAGTGTTCTATGTAAAAACTACTTTCAGTGTATTTGTTTGCAGAGATCTAGCTTCCAGACTACACTAACTTTTTTAAAGTGTTGTTAATATGGCTTTTTGGCAGCAACACAGCAGGCAATGTGTATCCAAAGAAGCAATCAAGGATGAGGTACTTAACTGCTTGGACAATTAAGACTGGGTTTCAGTATCTGCTCAAATGTTTCCTTAAACGTTTTATTGAAGAATAATATCACACTTTCAACTAAAATTTTCCTTTCACTTTTCAAAGGGCAGTTTCGAGCACTGGAAAACATCTCTAAGCATGCACTAAGTGCAACAGTAAAGGCAAATATTAGGATGGGCGAACAAGGATTAGGTCTTATAGTTATTCAGAATGGATCATACCTCCAGATAACAAATCTTGTTGAGGAAAGCTCTGCAGCTCACAGTGGAAAGCTAAAACCAGGTAAAAACAAATAGCAAACAAATGGTATTCAAATTAAATAACTTTAAAATGTTCCTGTTTTGCATTTATGCTTTGAGCCTATTTCTGATTTTGTTTACATTTATATGGATCAAAAACAACTCACCTTAAAATAACAGAGAAAAAGAAACTGGCATAAACTCTATAGAGCTCAATGCCAAGATTCCTTTGTAGTGAAATACCTGTGATCTTAAAATAGCTGCTATGAGTGACTATTTCATAATCAGATCAGGATTTAAATCTGTAAATTGTTCTCCAGGAAAAACAAACAAACAGAAAAACAAACAAAAAAAGAACAGATTTCCTACTGATCCATAGCAGATTTCTCCAAAAATAGTTTGACTGTAAACTCTTTATAGTAATTAAAGTTTTAATTATTGGATTTTATTGAATGCATTTTTTTCCCCAATAATTTCACTCTGCAGGCATCACAAACCATTCTGAAAGCTTTTTCTTTTTTCTTTTTTTTTTTTTTTTGCCTTATCGTTTGCTTTTTTTCTCTTCAGGATATAGAATATTTACTGTAGTTACAATAGTTTCTGTGTTCGAACAGCTCATGCAGGAGTTGCTAAATACTTTGAACCTGAAATGTGCTATATCAGTACTAACAAGTTATTACTAATCCTTAAGGTTTCTTGGAGAACACTAGATGCTTCTATTAATCTTGTCAGCTCTGTAAACCTGATTGCTTCATATAGGTCCCCAGACCAATTGCATTAGCCTCATGAAATACAGTTTAGGAATGATTTGTGTGCTGTGTTATTACTAAATTTTAAATGGTCCCTGATGAGAAAATCTATGAAACAAAGACTTGAAGGTAGTGAAATATTTGCTGTCTGCCAAAAATGCACATCTTTAAACAAGAACAATTTTCCCAGTGTTGTCTTTATGGTTTGGGCAGCGCTTTCTTCCCACACCTCTCAGAGAGAATTAGAATTACAAGCACCAAGAAAAGATCTACTTGTTTGAGGAAGGAAGAGCCATCAGGTGAAATTCAGCACCTCTTTCTAGAAAATATAGTATTTGTATTTTTGATCTGAGTATAAAAATCAATGGAAAGATCCTGAGCGTAAAATAGAAATAGATTTGCATCTAAGTGTATTTTTTGTATTATCATCTATATTATTATCTGAGTTTTCAGCTATTCTTAAGGAAAAAAAAATATACAAAGATACATATATATAATCTTTGTATATACGTGTTCAGGTATATTTATATGTGTATATATATACACAAAGATGTATATATGATAGGGGTTTTTTTTACATCTGTAAGGCATAAAATACAGAAGAAGCGTCACTGAAAACAAGTAGTTCATTTTGCAATAGTTTCAAAAATACAAGTTACAAAAGCTTCTTCACTAAGGGCTGCACAAAAAGGGAGTCGGTTTATTTGTGACATACGATGTCTTTGGTTTACTGCAGCAAGTACTGAACAGTTTTGAAGGGGATTGATGACTAGTAGCAAACACTGTGCCTTTGTAGCTCATCTTTCATGTTGCGGCCAAAAGAAACAATCTGAGGTTGTTTTATCAAGCACCTGGTTCTAAGTCAGCACATTCCACAAAAAAAATACCTAACAGCTGAATTTATTCAATTCCTGTTTATAATGAACTTACATAAACCTGGTATTTGAAGACTAAAGCTATATATTTTTGCAGCAAAGACTATTTTGTAGATAATCCATCACTTAATGGTCTGCAAGCAGCACAGTCATTTTGGTGTGGGGAACTTGACAAAAGGACCATATAAAAACACACTACTTAGAAAATTCTTTTATCTTTTTGGACTTATTTTTTCTGTTAAGTAGGCTGCATATTATTGCACAATTTCAATCTGGAAAGTGAAAGAATATAAACACTGCTTATACCTTGGAAGAGCTTGTGCCACTCTGCTGACCTTAAGGGGGACAAGGAAGGTGTGAAAAAATAAGAGGTAGTGGGAAGTACGAGTATCTTAAAGTCCTACAATTAAATTCCCCAAAGGTGTAGAGGTGTAGGTCCTATTCTGCAGACCAACAATAAGCAACAAGGCTGCTTAGCACATGTGCCTCTTCCAGCTACCCTAACTTTACAAGATACAAATCTTCATTTTGAGCTAAGGTTGTGTGGAAGGAGAGAGTAATGGAGTTGAAGTAGAAGGAAAAGTGGTGGGAGAAAAAAGATGAATGCAAACGCACTGGTAGTGAGTAGTTCAGGCTATTTTATGACTTAATGTCGCAGTTCCTGGCAGAGGTGTTTTTAACCCAAAAGGGTTAAAATAGAGCGATGTGTTTTACAAAACTGCAGCTCGGAGCTTTCCACTGAGGGCCTATATTGAGCGCTACTTGCATCCTCATCCCGTACACACACACTCCTCCGACACCCCTTTCTGCTTCAAGTCCCCTGTTAAATTACGCACTATAACCAGCTCTCATGGGCATCTCCCACATCGCTCCCCTGCCCTGGCAGCACCTTGCACCATGCCAACGTGTCACTTGCTCTCAGAGCACAGGACCAGGCACCAAGGACAGCCAAACCTGGGGCAAGGTGATGCAGCAGGTACAGATCTCCTGACTCCACACAGGTAACCTCAGTCACTGGGGAAGAAGGCGCCTGTTTGGCTCGATACCAACACAGAGACATTAAGGTGAAATCCAAGGGTAAGCAGCAGATACACACAGAGACAGGCCATTCCAGCTGCGAGGAGATCCCGGGAAGCAGAGGAAAGATGCCAAGAGCAGCACTGTTAGCAGCAGTTATGTAACCTCACCTCAACCTTGCTGGAAGCTTGCCTAGCCCAGAGCAGTGTTACCGGTTGGTGTATTCAACTTTGTACCTTTTCTCTCCTAGAGAAACACAGGAATGCAAGCTGGCACTGAGCAGGCAACCCAAAGTTTAGCACATTAATTTAGGCAAATCCTAAAGTAAATAGCTTTCCTTAGTGTTATGAGCTTAGTACTTGACAGAGCTACTGAAAGACCTTTAATTAAAAAAGAAACAAAAAAAAAAAAGTGCCAGCTAGGTTTGAAGAGCTGCTTAAGGCGTGAATTTTCATATAAAAATGTGAGAGTGGCTAAGAGTTCTTATTTTGTAATATAAATGCACTAAATTTGAAAAATTCTTTTATTCTGACTACTGTCAATTTTTTCCCTTGGCAGGTGACATTCTAATAAAAATTGGACATGCTAATGTGTTAGGATGGACTCTGCGAGAGCTGAGGCAACTCTTACACAATATCCCAGTAGGAACTAACCTACGAATCAGGGTTTGCAGACATTTTGTTGAATTACCTCAACACTGGCAAAGTGTGGCTGACTTAATTCCTGAAGCAAAGCTTCCTACAACAGCAGAGTAAGAAATAAGTGTTAAAAAATTAGAGTTTCTCACCTAACTTAGGTACTCTAGAGAGAAATAGGAAATACTTTATTAGCTTTTTCTTTTTTAGGATAAAATGTTGAGCCTGTGAAGATTTCTTTTCTCTCGTACATTTTTATGGAATGCAGAACTGTGATTTGAAATAAATGGGAATATTCACTGAGGGCCATGCTAAACCTCAGTTTTAAGGTTTACAGTTCTGTAGAGACCAGCTCTTCCCTTCCCAGCTCTGCAGAGACCATTAAAAAAAAAAAAAAAAAGACTGTCTGGCAATGATTTCTCTGAGGTCCAAGGAGCCCTGCCTGTTTCCAGTAGCCAGGGATCTAAACAATTACAAGTAACTGAGTAGGTCAGGATGGAGGACTTCCTACAACTATATAAAAAGATCTATTGTCTCTCTCAATCAAACTACTGAAAGCAGCTCATGACTTTAAACTAAATTTGTAAAAGGAAGAAAACTCAGGTTGTTGTATGAGGAAAAACTGCATGCACAGACTTCAAAAAATACATTGCTCTGAATAGTAAAGGTGCCTTATACAGTAAGTATAATTCAGCTGCATAGGATATGAGGAAGTTGTAAGTTTTCCCGAGGCACAGTTTTAACAGAAAATAAACTTCATATGCAGGGCAAGGAACAGATGTAGAAAAAGAACAAATCAGACTAGAAGTATAGTAAGACAGAAAGGAAGCTCAGGCACCATGGGGGTTTTCCAAAAGATTAAACCTCTATATTTATCTTTAAATAAATCAAGTTATTTTCTGAAGCAACAAAGAGAGGATAGCCTGCTTTTCTTTTGCCCAGATTACAGCTGAGCTGTTACCTGAAGAAGCCAAAGGAAACAGTACACCTAAAACTACAAATAGTACCATTAGTTTCATCTTAGAAAATCTTCAAAACTCATGAACTTGTTTTTAACCTGAGTATTGACTAAAGACTTGGATTTGATTATTAGGAATGTTAACTAAATAGCTAGTACAATTACAGCACGTCAGAGTAATGACTTGTTGTATACTTCTAGCACATCAGGGGAAGACACTGAGGACAAAGATGACACTGACACCAGCAGTGATGACGATGACGCAGGCTTGGAAACATTTCAGGATAAATCTGTGCAATCGTCATGCTATGAATTCGTCCATAAATTACCATTGCTATCCAGAACTTGTCATGCATCTAATACAAGCCACACACTTACAGTAGGCAAAGACACTGGATGCGACATTGTACTTCACAATGACAGTGATACATCAGACAATTCTGAATTCAATATTGTTGACGTTAGATCTATTTCAAAGTGGATTATGGAAGAGAACGAGACGAGTTCCTCCTCCTCCTGCTCTTCTGTATCAGATGCGTTCTGGCTGGAAGAATTTGGCTTTCCTTAAGAATAACTCAAAACTTGACTTCTTCAAAACCTAGATTTCTGAAGTTGTTATTCCTGTTCACTTTTAATATTGATTTTGAAAGTCTACTACACTGGAAGATGATCGTGAAGCATGTTTAACCGTTCCAG
Source organism: Crypturellus tataupa (assembly GCA_034781795.1). Taxonomy (NCBI): domain Eukaryota; kingdom Metazoa; phylum Chordata; class Aves; order Tinamiformes; family Tinamidae; genus Crypturellus; species Crypturellus tataupa. Next base: position 1,074,663 of record JAWLRI010000833.1, read on the forward strand.
AAATCTAAGCATTATAGGAAATTTGAAACAGCCACACAAAGCTGGCTCTTCTAGTAGTACCCTCCCTATTGTCAAGGATATCTGATCATGCTACTTGTGGAGAAGACATTGAAATGCATCACCTCTGCTAGTCTTTGAGAAGAGTAAGGCATGCCAGCTCTAAGAAGCTAAAATACAGTCATCCTGTTTTTGAAGGTAGTGTCTTCATTTACTTGATGTAAAGATGGCACAGGCAGAAATTTTATCTTCTTTTTCTTGAATACACAAGAATCCATGGAGAGTTGAGAGTTAAGTTTTATCTGCATCAAAAGGATTATTTTTGATATTCTTTCTTTTTATATCAGCTAAATCAATACATTTTTTTCTGTTTTATCTTCAATGTATGGACCCAGAGTTACCAGCTTCTACATACCATTTTCAGTAGAGAAGACTCAATACAAAATATATGAACTCAGCACTTTATTTGATTTGTGCAAGCCCACAGTTACTGCAGATTAATTTTGGAAAGAACTGAATTCATAAATAACAAGTTAGTAGCAATTTATTTAGAACATAGGTGACATAGCTCAGGTCCCTTTTAAATCTGCCTCATCTTTGCTTTTACAGCTCATCAAGAAAAGGAGTATTTCCCAAATCTCCACTAGCTGCCATCGATTTCTTCCCATTGACAAACTTCTTTGCAGCCTGAAAATAAACCAGAAAGATTGCATATAATAAAATATTCACCACAACAGTGTCTTCTCTGTTCAAGAGCAAAGTCTTGCTGCTTATTACTTCTGCCTCAAGCTACTAAAAAAATAAAGCAAAAAAAAAAAAACTCAACAATTTTGGCATCTAAACTGATGCTAATCCAGCTCATTACTGTATAGTCTAAACAGGAGTAACAGCGTGATAGTCAGAGGTGAAAGGCAGAAACTCTTTGGAAATTATATTCTAATATTATTATCACAAGATACAGTGTCTATCTCCTTACTATTAATGCTACTGATAATTGCTACTACAGCACAAGTGACTATTGTGAGGAAAAAAAGAAATACTACCTTAGAATTTATTTCCGATGGATTTTTGCTGAAATTTGTTTCATGTATAAATACCAAGATCATTTTAAAGCAAGACTGTTATGTCAACTTACCAGTGAAAGCCTAGTTCTTTTAGCATTCATAGCAAATACCCTAGACTAAGGAATCCTGTGTTAGAACAGGAACTATTACCAAGCTTCCACTAATATCAGTTGGTGTTTTTGGCAAACTGTGTTGATATAGAAGAGAATTTCAGGTACTTTCAGCTACACCAGATCTGCAAAGTATTGGATTCAAGAGGCTTCTGTAAATAAACAGGCCTCAAAAGAGATGCCTGCTAGCATTATAGAAAAGACGCTGCTTTTTTAAAGATCTATCTATGCAAGTTCAAAACCACACACAAGTAAGAATTGGTTTAGTATTAAAAGACAATACTTAAAGTGATTAAGGAACACCTGTGGATGCTGACACATACTTACATTCACAACATCAGCAGTGGCTACAGAGTCAATCTTTTGAGTAACATCAGATGGTGACGTGTGCGTGCCAGAAACCAGTGACTCAGAGCCAATTTCATTCAGTAAGCCCTCTGCGGTCTCCATGGACATCAAATAGGTGGCTTTCAGCTGATTTCTGCCATCAAAAAGCGTTAACAATGATTGAGTCTATGTCCTGTTGTTACCCTTTTTCCTTCACCAAGCGCAAGGGCAAGAAGGTTTAAACGCCTTTTATGTCTTCAAATTCTTCTTTCTGAGGGGTATTCCTTATTAAGTACAGAAGGGTCCTGTGGTTAGGAAAGTTGAAACACCTACTGCTCTGGAATGATTAGCTATCCCACATGGTCAGAAGACCTCTAGCTCAAAACCTTCTTGAATTTGAAGTAAACAATGCAAGTATTTCAGGAATTAGGCAAAATATGCAATGCTGAATATGTTCAAGAATTAGTTTTAAAATTGATTCCATTTTCTCATCAACATGAGATTAATGCAGAAAAAAAGGAGTAATGAAGAAGTAGTAACAAACAAATCGTTACGTTCTTTTTGCAGCAATTCAATGTCTTTTAGAAGACTTTTGTTCTATTTCTAGAAGTCACGCTACTACACATGAAAATTTTATTTCTAAAAAGCTAGTGCTTCTATTTTTAAATAGTTGAAATGGCAGAAAATACTTTAATAAAAATGATATTCTACAGAACCCTGTTTACGTAGTTTGGCATTTTTGCCTGAATTGCAAGACTACAAAACTCTGTGCAAGTACACTGACTTTGTTGTTGTTGTTTTGTAACTACAAGAAAATACTGAAGATATGTGAAAAAACAGAAGCCCTACTAGAAAGGAAGGAAAAAAAAAAAAAGAAAGGCACTACACTGTGCAACCCTTTAATACTATGGAGGTCCCTTTTTATATTTGGTGTTACTAGTTTTCTATAGGCAGATATTTCAACACTTGGCTATTAATCACTAAGACACAACTAAACATATCTAGGTTATCATGTTCTGTGTAATCAAGTTTTACTTGACATCTTATAAACAAGTTATATGTGCAACACTCTTAATACTTTAATTCTTCTGCTCAAGTGAGGCTGTCCAATATTGTTGCATTGTGCAACCACAGATTTAGATGTTCAGTGCTGTTTAGCTGCTTGAAGGGGAAGTACTACCTCGTTTACATGGTTAACTCTAAATCATGAACTCTCAAACTTCGTTGATATTACTGCATCTTTAATGGCACAGCAATCTTCCACATCTTGAAATACTCATGGGACATGTATTTACAACACTGGATACAGTATCACTAATTCAGTGCTTTACACTTGCAGATCCTTGTTATTACTATTCGTTGAAGATGTGGAAGAGCGAGGTTGTTTAAATGACTGTTTTGGGAATTGCTGCAGTGTGACCACAATGGGAATTACCTAAATAATGCAGTTTAGGATTCTAATTTAAATACATGTCAGAATTACTGTGCATGATTAAAACAACATCCACTGATGTTTACCAATTTCTTACATAGAAACAGTTAAAATACATTCACACTCCTTTAACAAGCTTCTACTAGGAATTACTGTTAGCAGACAGTCAATATAGCTTTACAAGAGTATTGATTGACTTTATAAGAGTAATTAGTTTTAAACCAGAATATTTAACATTTCTCAACAGAAATAATTATAGGACTGCTGGATGGTTTGCTGTACAAAATAGTTTAAGTGCTCGACAAGTAACTACACATTAAGTAACTTCTAACACATCAGACGGCTCTTCTCTTTACCCACTTACTTTGCTTTTGTGACATCGGCATCTGTGATGGTGCCCTGAGCAACTGCCCTGATCTGGCTCAAAGCAGCTTTAATGACCTGAGGAAAATTAAAGCATTTAAAATTTCTTCCAGCATTTAAAAACTCCCAACATTTTTTCTATTGTTTTCATTATCTGACTAGAACAACCATTTTATAAAGCAGTTGACAGCATTAGGGTTGCTACCCTGACCCCAGCACTAAACATCTTCAGAACAAAACTAAAAACACCATAAAAAACACTAAAGTCAATAAAAAGCAATATCGATTTAGATTATAAAACCGCATTGATTTATACAGTCTCACTCTACATAAGAGTATTCAGTTTTGCAAGCCTCAACAGACAGTACCTGCCTCATGATCTGCTTAGACTTACACGTGTAAAGCCTTAACGTGAGCCATTCAAGATATTTCACTAGCTCAACTTCACACTGGGCAATTGCATTTCCCCATCAAGCAGGTCTCATTCCCACCTAATGCAGTTAAGTTGTAAGTGAATATACAACATTATTAAGCAAGACACCACATGCATTGCCTTTTTAGATTACACACCATCACAAATCAAAACACTTGAGAGTAATGTTATTAATATTAATAGAAATTTATTACTTAAATTCTAATCAGAAACTCACCTCTGCAGTATTTGGGGCTTGGGATATGGTGTAAACGCCAAAAAGCCCAGAATCAGAGTAATTCACATTAAATGCAGAAGCCTAAAAAACAAATATTACTATCAGCTGTATTTCAAGTATTGTAACAAATCAGTATCAAGCACAGGAAAATAATTACTATTAGGAACTGAAGTGCTAGAATTCATGAAGCTAGATTCCATATCTGCAATGAAAACCAAATCAGGCTGGAAGGCCTTTTGTGAATATTTTTAATTTGTACAAGAAAGAACTAATAAAGATTCTAGCTGGAAATACTAACCTTCCAAAGGATAGCATGCATTGTACTTAGCACATGAACTGCAGTCATCCGTTTAACTTACATCAAATGGCTGGGTAGTCGCTTTAGCAATAGCCTGGGCAAGTTTGCTGGTAATGTTGCTTCCCCTCTTGATAAGGGGCCCAGCACCCAAAACGTGCTGCAGGACACTGAACGCATTTGCCTCCGCGCTTCCAACTGCAGCTCCTTCTGCCACAACAGCAGCATGGACGAGGCCGTCACCATTCTGTTCTCTGATTTCTCCTAAAAATATAATAGCAGAATAAAGAGTAAAACAGTGTTCAGTGAAAAACTACTATATGTTTATAGGTATGAAAAGGAAGCATTTCTAGCAAGGAATGATTTCATGAGGGAAAAGCCAGGTGGGGTGAACTTATTGCACATCTACTCAGAAAAACAGCAGGAAGTTGTCAGTAAGATGCAGGTCATACGTTAGTTTCCCAACTATTAACTCTCTTTTATACTAACAGTCCAAAGAGGGCACAAGTATTTCTTTATTATTTTTTAAATACTCTTGGAAAAGAGCATTAGGAATTCTTTGCATTCAAAAAAAAAATTCTTACAAGCAAATAGTATGTTGTTACACCTTATCTAATCCAAAAATTACACATAGTATGTGTTTTATTATCACTCAGTGAGGTTCCAGATAACAAATATTCAGCAAAGTTCTATAACTTTTGATCATAATAATGTGTTAATATATATATATATTCCAGTCAAATAATAAATGTTGAAAATTTCATATATCTCACTGTTTAAAAAGTAGTCCAATATCCCAACTAAAAGATAGTTATTAACATTTATGCAAGACATTGCTTTGAAAAAGTTAAGTATCGCTTTGTCTTGTATGAAATACTTACCACAGTCAACAGATTTTCCTCAAAAGAAAGCCTTCCTCCACTTCTAGACCTTAGTTTATTCCCTATCTTCCCCAATTCCTAAGGGAGTATTTCAAAAAAATGCCAGGAGAAGCTGTATGCCAGCTTTTTTATCACTTTAGGGAATAAATGATCTTGCAGCTAAAGCTTTGCAGGAGATATGAGTTCAGTTTTCAGTTTTATTCCAGAACTTGTCATGGTGAGGGAAGAAGAAAGGGTATTTGCTTTCTCGAATGCTTATTTAGGCAGAAGATGCACATACCCACTTCACACATACCAGACTGCAATGTTTTCAGTTCCATCTTTGAAGAATACTATAGTTATAATAATAATCAGAAAATCAGATATATATTATTTCAGATATATTCTCAAATAATTCAGAACAAGTAAGAAATGTGCTAACCTCCTCTATAGATAGTCTTTGCACCAGAAGAACCAGATCCACTTCTGATATTCAGAAACTGCTCTGCAACTTGCTTTAGTTCAGCGTGCTTCACACCTACAATACAACAGTTTATTCCAATGAATATAATTATTTTGGAAAGCTATAGCATGTATATAAGTTTTAAAAAGTACCTTAACATTTTACTTCTATAGTTAACTCAAATTTCTACAGTAATTTTACCTTATGAATTGCAACACGCATTACAAGAATATACATACCTATTCCTACAAGGGCCATTCTTGCACTTGTAAAATTGTTCTGTACAAAATGGTGAAGCTGCAACAGTAAATCCACATTTTAGGGCATTTTAAATAAAGAACAAAAATGCCAAGTGTATTTCTGTCATTGCTGCATCCACTGTTCAGACCTTGTAAATCCTGATGCATCAAATCCCAATGCCTTCAAAAAGCATAGAATAGCATAGAATATAAAATAGCATTTTAAATATTCTTCATTGATAGCTATAAATATTCTCTGTATATGAACACTTGCATTTCACTGACAGTCTTACTATCAACAAAAAGCTACAGATGTTAACAGTCTTTCTTAATGTGAATTCTATTATGAAAATTGAACACCTAAGGAAACAAGTTATTTTACCACCAGAGTAGTAACATAATATAATACTATTTCTTGAATTTGTTTCCTTGACACATATCCTTGATAAAGGAACTTGAAGAACAGAACAGAAATTAAAGAACCCTACCTGCTCAGGGGTAATTTTTCCAATTGCATAATCTGGACAATATAAGGGATTTGCCAGAGCATTCTTATAAGCTGCCATGTGCAAGTTTTCCAGAACTCCTAAGAGGAACAAGGGTCACTGATGAAGATTAACATAATAGCTACTTTTAATGAAGATTATTAATGAAACTAAATGCTACCCTACTGAAACAGAGCTGTGGTCCGTTTTACAGCATTCAACTGCAAAATCTGCAAAAGCAGGTCTGCAACAATCCAATACATATGACATTATTTTCTTATAGTTATATTTCTATTTATGTTTCTGAACACATGATTTTTACTAAACATTAAATTCCTAAGAAATTATCCTGTATTTGATACAAGTTTTGAACAATACAAATTTATAAAGCAGTATTACTTCAGTATTGCTAATTACAATTTTCTGAAGTCTTGCATTTTGAAGTAAGTTCTCATGAAGACACCACAGGGGAATCACAAAATACACTTACCAACTTGTGGGTTCTGAAATGCAATTGCTTTGTCAACTTTTAATTGTGGCTGAAGATCAGTTACTTCCCATGGCCTGAACTCTGGAGCTGTAGTGACATTAAGGAGGAACTCCATTACTGTATCACTAGATGAGAAAACGGTTACAAAGGAATTAAAAGAAAAATTACTTTTAAAATGAAGAGCAATTCCAAACAATCCATAACAAAACCCACCCATAACAACAAAATCCATTACTAGAGTTACAGTAGGTATTAGCACTAATGTATGAGAGTGCAACTTCAGCTCTGTGGCATCCATAGGCTCAGGAAATTAATACAGAAGCTGAATGTTAATATGGTAATTTATTGATTTTATTATATAGACATTAAAATTAGGTTACTCTTACCCTTTAAAATGGTAAGTCTCTAATTTTTTACAGTCCAGCTTGATAGAAAACATGCAGTAATTAACTGCAATACATCTGAGTACTTACACATGATCACGCAAGCATTCAACTGAGTAAATCATTTTCTCTCTTGTTGAGTACACACTGAATGAGAAAAAAAATATAAAACCCATTTCAGTAGGGAACACAAGAAGAAGGTTTTACAAATATTTCCCACTGTTTGAAAACTTCAACAAGATACTGACCGGAACATCTAGTCAACCTCAAATCTGTTCAAGATGACTGTTTAAAGGAGCACTGTATTAGCATGTTTAACATGAACAGTCCTAACAGCAGAAATAGATATACATAAAACTCCTACATTAAAAATTTGGATAATAATATATGTCTTATAATCATTAGAATTTAAGATATTTGGATAATTCAAGCTTAAAAGAAAAAAAAAAAAATGAATAGCAAAACTTGAATAAAAAATGTGTCCAAGAACCAAACAAAGCAACTATCTTCCACTTCTATCGAAGACCCTTTGTTTAATGAAAACAAACAAACAAACTAAAAACCACAGCTTTAAGTTACTTAAAACATTATTTTTACCAAATTCTATATAAAACAACATTACTGGACAATATTAAGATACTTTATAACAAAGCAAGCATAGATGAGATCCCTTTCTGTTTCTGAGGTTTATTTTTTCAGGCTTTAATCAATCAAATCAGAGAAGCCAGATACTGCCTACATTGCTCCCAACACGGCCATAAAAGTAGAGTTATGCCTCAAAGATGAAAGTATTGGAAAAAAAAATCTACAGACTTCAGAAAGTTTAATTTTGACGACTGAGAAGGTTGGAAGAACATCAAATTTTCTGTACAACTCATATTTCTTCCACCTACCCAACATTTATACTTCCTTAACTAGAAGATATTTTAAAAATAGAAATGAATTTTTGAACTAATAGAACATATGTTAAAAAAAGTGTTTTTGTATGTGCTGTGTCACTGTGCTGACCTTATCTACCTATATATTGTAATGCTTACTGTTTATTCTTTTGTCATATAGCTTGCTTACATCTTACCAAAAAGATTATTTGTGTAGTTACAAACCTCAGGCTACCCCCAACAGCTTCAATACCACGAGTAATCTTGAAAGAAGATGCTCCTTTAGTAGTCTATTAAAAGAAGAAAAAAATTACATAAAATCTTAACTACTTTAAGAGACTTGCCTGTGGTTGCTCAGTGCTTAGGCGATGTGCTTAAACTCTTACCAAATTGGATGCAAGACGAAGCAGGTGCGCAGTTCCCAAGTTACCAGTAGTTTCATATCTGCTACCTGCTTTAATGAATACACCAATTCTTGAAGCTGGAGAAAAATTTTCCAGAGATGCAATAACTAAGCCATTTGGCAATTTTGTAATCTGTATTAACAATAAAAAGGTAGGTTACTATCCACTATCAGTACTGCCACTGTTCTGCTATTTTTTCATAAGGGAAAAAAAAAAAACTAAATATTCATACTGACCTCAAAATCCTGTCCCTCTGGAGATAATTTCACTCGATCTACTTTTGCTGAGGCTGCAACTTTAGGAGCTACTTTAAGTGAGTAATATCTCTTCTACAAGAGAAGCCATAACAAAGAAAACAGATCTTTTGAATTAGTTCATAACATATTCTACTACATACTAAAAAACAACAGATCTCATTGTAGAAATACAAAGAACAACTTCAAGCCTCAGTACAAAAAAATAATAATTCCCTTATAATTCCTCTGGTTGTTTCCAAACCCTCACTGAAACTCAGTGATTTGCATGAGGCCTCTGGATGTCCAGGAGCTACCACTGTAAGGCTCTGTTTTTCCTTTTTTGTTGCATACTGTGAATCTCTATGGATGCTATACAGCCTCTAGAATCACCTTATTGAGCAAATAAGGTGAACAAATAACTATACTAATCCATATATACAGAACACAGCTTTAGATGTAACCTTGTTATTTATTTAGCACAGACAGTCTGACTCCCAAAACGTTACCGATCACAACAGTAACCTACCTACGCTGACGACTGCCTAGAGAGAAGCTGCACACACAGCTACTGAAAGCACAAAGCAATAATTAGAAACAGGCCTTCAAACCAAAGGGGCAACAACAGCGGTGTCCCTCCTTCAGCAGGTTTGCAGGGTTTTCCCTGAAATCACACACTGCTGATTTCAGGCCTGAAATGCTGTTCCCCACCATCCTTCTTAGATTTTTTTTATATTTGTAAAATCAATTATTATTCCTCTTTGATTTCACATAAGAAATTCTCTTAGATTTCAAACTGGGTAACAGAAGCACCGACAAAACCAGCAATAACAAAACCAACAACTTATTTTTTTCCTGTTTGGCCCCGTACTCTTTTCCACATATCTTAAACCCCGAGAAAACTCCACTCTCTCTCCCCTGAGATGAGGCCAACACCCATTCCCAACCCCAAGCTTCTTCCTCACGGAGTGCTCCTCCATGTGTGTCCGAGCGTGGCCGCGGAGGAGGCCGCCGCCGGGCGCCCCCAGCCCCGCGGGATCCAGCGGGGCTCCCAGGCCCGGCCCAAGGACACGGCCCCGTCCAGGACAGACCCGCACGGCGCCCTTCCCGGCCGAGCCGCCTCGGCAGAGCGCGGCCCCCGCTCCGCTCCGCGCCGCGTACCGAGATGCCGCCCAGGGCGGCCGGGAAGCGCCTCATGCTGCCGCTGCCCCCGCCGCGGGGAGCTGCCGCCACGGGGGCTGCACGGGGCAGCCGGGGGCTGCACGGGAGACGCTCTGCAGGCTCGGCCAGCCGGGGAGGGCGTTCGGGCTGAGTTCCCCTCCGCTTCCTCCTCCCGCTCATCCCTCCGCTTCACCGCCGAGACTTAAACGGTGATGCCTGAAACTTCCCAGCGGCTGTTTCAAAGCGGACCCGCAGTTGTTCTTCCCGCGGTCTTTTCCATCGTCAGGCTCCCGGGTGCGCCTCGAGGATGCCGCGTTGTTTCTCGCAGCCAGCCCGGCGGCTGCAGGTCTCTCGTGTCGCTTGCTGAGTTTCTGGTCCTCCGCGTCTGCTTTTCAGATGTTCCCTGTGTGCGGCGCACAGCGGAGCCGAGGAGTTTCGCTGGAAAAGGAAGAGCTGCAAAGTAACGGGCGGCTGCCCTCGCTAGTCCTGCCAGGGAAACCCGGGCCTCGCTCTCTCGCAGGGAGGAGATGCTGTTGCAGCCCGGCTGTTACCCTTGCAGCGCATGCAGTGAGCGTGTCACCCTTGCGCCAGCTCGCTCTGCCCTTGCTGTGCTCTGTGGAAATGCTAACGGTGCTCAAGGGTGCTCCTGTTTGAGTGTGTAACAACCATTTGTGTGGGCAGGGGCAGGGCTGCGCTCCGAAGCGGTGCAGCCGGGTGCGGAGGTGCCTTTAGCGTGCGGGTTTGCCCTTAAGTGCGCGGGGAAGATGCTCGTGACCAGCCCAGGGCAGGCGAAGGAGCGAGCTGCATGGGGAGCAGGACGTGTGGCACGAGGAGGTGCTCCTGGTGCCGAGAACCTGGTAGACTCTTTGCTTTGAGTTGCTGTTCATTAAAATACCTGATACTCATAAATAATGAGTGGCTGCCTGAAAATAGCACTTTTCTATAAGGCAAGACAAGTTTGGGGAGATGCAGCATCCCTTTGATACTCCCATGGAGCGCCTGCCGCCCTTCCTGCTGTTAGAGGCAGCCTTGGGGCACGCCGGCTATCGGCACCCTGCTACCCAGGGAAGCAGGAGTCAGTGGATGGCATATCCCGGGAAAGCTAGGCTGCCGACCACATAAATACTTGCAAGCTGGAGTGATCTTATACATCCTCCTTAAAAATGTTCCAAGCAGATTTCTGCAAAGAGCAGAGAGAGGGAAAGAGGCAGTGAGCTAGCCGGGCACACACACAATGTCTTCTCCATCGTGCATCTATCCGACCAGATAGTTGGTGCGGCCGGATTAATCCATTAATTGGCTGTGGGTAACTGGAGAGGGCAGTGGACCTGCATATACCACCCGTGCTGCTGTGCTGGTGCTGGGTTCGGCCTCGGAGCTCAGGTTGCAGGGGTGAGGTTATCTTATGCAAATTAGCAGAAGAATCTTTAATAATTAAGTGGAAACTTAATAATGCAGTGGAAGCTAATTCACATTGGCGTGTCCTAACTCTGAACCGACTTTCCTTTCACTATTTCCAAAACATGCGTGTGTGTGCGTAGGCTGAAGTGCTGTCTTCATCTAGACCTTTATAGAATCAGTGAGACTAATTCTGTGAACAAGACTTCATCCTCAAGTGCTTACAGTAACCGTACTGAAGCGTACAGATAAAATGCAGGGTCAGCACCTCAGCCTGTTGCTCGCTGGCTGGCATCGTGTTTGGGATGAGGAAGGAACCGTTTATCTTCCTGATCCCTGCCCACAAAGGAAGATCATTTCCACTGGGTCCTAAATATTCTTCGAGCCCACTGCTCTCTCCCCTGTCTCATTCCTACCAGGAAGGCATCCAAAGGAGACCTAGATGGAGAGGATCATCCAAGCCAGCGCTCCCAAACAGCGTACAGGGAACCGAGCGTGTGGTTGAGCTGCATTCTGCTGGCTCCTGCCTGCCCCTCATGATGTTGCTGGTTGTGCTCTATAGGCAGAGGAAGGATTTACCCTGCAGGCTGTAAAATGCTCCGCAGAAGTGGCCTTTTAACAAACTTGAAAGGAACATTAATACTCTTGCTAGAGATTAGCACATCCATTTAGGAAACTCAAGAAAATGGTGATGCGCGCAGTGCAGGGTCTTGCTGAAACTGAGGAGTGGGGACTGAGCCATTCTGCTCTCTCATTTTTTTTCCTCCTTTTACTTTCTGCTGCTAACTTTGACAGGTTAAAACCAATGCATTTTAATAGTTGTATGATTCTTTATACTTGACTGGCAATTGTGCTGCAGTGGCATGCAATTTCCATTGGAAAAGGCTTGCTTTGATTCTTGCTGTAATAAAACTCAAAATCTGGGTGATCTCCAAACTGCATGTACAGAACAGATGTGAAGGGTGGGCTGAAACTTTATATCACAGATCCATCAGTCTTCAGAAACACTGTCTTCATCTCTGCTGTTTTTTGCGGCTGTGAAGATAAGAAGAAGGACTTGCCCTGGGGACTTTTCATTTGACTGAACATATATTATGTATTCTACATATTCTGGAAGTGATCTCAATTAAAAAAGCAAATTATCATCAGTCTGTCAAAAAATGTTTGGGAGACATTGCTGAAATTCTGTAAGAGTAGTTCTACATGCCTCCGTTATTGGAAACCTTCAATGACAGTCCTTGTTCCAATAGTCTAGTGCTCTGGAGCCAAGCAGTGAAAAGGGCTGGAGTATTTGACAGTATTCATGCAGGATGTGTCAGTATGAATGTTCAGAGGAAAACACGAGTAGCCTGTGTTACTAAAGCCATTAAGCAGAACTTAAATATTCAGAGAACTGCTGCATTCTTTTTTTTTTTTTTCTGAGGGGGCGGGTATCTGAGTATCAGAAGAAAAAGAAAACCTTGGTCGTGAACATGAATTCTTCAGTTCAGTTTGCTTATTCCAACTTCTCTCACCTTCTTTCTTGACGTCAGTAAGCTAAGGAAAAGTTAAAACTAGCTGTTTTTCAAATACTTCTCTGGTAATTGCTACAACTTCCCACCTGTGAAGGGTTTGAAATGAGAGGGAATGGGGTGGTTTAGTCCTTAGGAAAAACTTAACTGTCTGCCCTGTACAGTGCTGTCGCTTGACTGTTAACCTGCAGCAGCTATTTTCTACTCGGAGAAGCAATTCGATACACTTCTCTTTTAAGGAAGAAGAAAGCGTTTGGTACTCAGCATATACTGTTTATTGGTGACTTACGTATAAAATGTTAAGAGCAAGAAAAAGAAACTGTTACAGTTCTGTAATTCACAGCACTTTTTATAGTTAAAGGAGGTGCTTTCTGGCTTACACCTTGTTTCCAATAACAGGACTTCTGCAAATCATTTATTCCCTTCATAGCCCTTCAGTTATTCCCTGGCTCCATCGGTTTTGCAAAAATATTGCTCAGCTGTTGAAGCAGAAGGTGAAACCCTTAGCATTACTGCCCTAATTCTGCTAGGTGTTCTCCTTCCATTTCAAATCCCCATTTAGCTCAGTTTTCATCACACACACAAAAAACCCAGATAATTGGGGTTTGATGTAGTCAACGTAGCAGACTTAGCCTGGAGGTTTGCAGTGATGGGGAATTTTGAGAAGAAACCCTATTGAAAGCTCGGAACACTGTGTTTTAAAGACTCTTTATTAGAGCTCAGCCTCACGAGGAAAACCTCATCGGGTTTTCCAGGCAGGAGAACGAAGATCCAAGGAGAGCAGAAGCCTGGCCCGTATGGCCCCTCTCCTGGGTTGGAGGCACCAGGTCCCATCCCAGCAGAAGACACATGTCAATGAGAGAGGTGTTGCTGACCCCGAACAACAGCTCATGAGAGCCAAAAGACTGGGGGAAAAGGAAAAGATAGGGACAAGTTGAGGCCACACAGTCATTGCAAGGACTAGGGAGGATGCTCCTGGGCAAAGAGGCACCACTGATCCCTGCCTCCCCTTGAGGGAGGTGGAAGTCACCGTTTGCTGGAAATTTACTCGTATCTGTGAGGGAAAGGATACGAACAGGCGATCTAGGGGTGCTCAGGCTGGTCATGTTGTTTCCTGAGGCTCTGGGAAGGAGAGGAGCCGGGTGACCCCTGTGCCTGGGGGAGATTAACTCTCCCCTGGTCATGCTATAAGTCCTGCAAGTCGCCTGCGCGCAGTCTGCTGGCAGAACCATCCCAACAGCACCCTGATTGCTCTTTAAATAAAGAAGAAAGAAAGAAAAAAGAAAGAAAGAAATTGGTTCTGCGCTCGCCCATTCACTGCAGAATGGATGACCCGCCGGCTCGGCTGGCAGAGGCTACTAATCAGGGATGGTTTGGGTAACACACATGGTTAGGAAATAAATGGTATCGTTCAGCCACAGTTCAGTATTCTGTGTGGGCACCGCGAGGCTAATGCAAGACTCCTGGTGGGTTTGGATCAAAGCCTTAAGTGACTGCGAGCTTGGGTTAGATGTAAATATACAGCCAAAAGGAGGATTAGTTCAATAATTCACTGACATCCTTCTGATCTATCTAGCTGCTTGCAGCTGACGCCTCTGTTATTTTTTCAACTGTATCGATGCCACAAATTTCAAGGGCAGGGAGCTTAAAAAAAAGGCAGAGGAAGAAGAAAGGCCTTAGATTTTATTTGTTCTTGATTTAATGTTGTATTACAATTTGACATCACAAGGTAAAATAGGGAGCTATAATATGTCAAGTTAAATGCACAACGCACAAGTATTCTCTTCTCTCTGTACATCTATATTAGGGCAATATCACAACGTTTAAGATTATGTCAGTATTTCTTCTCTATAGCTTAGTCTAATATTTCTACCTTAGCAATAGTAATCACTCTCCATACAGATACTGTGATACCTGCCATGGAATTCATGTAGGATTTTTGGAGTCAGGATGGGCTAAAGTTGGAAGCAAGGTGAGGGTTGTGAAAAGAGCCCGTTGTTTTTATTAGACCAGTTTTGTTTTCACTGGAATGTATATGGACATGTTTTTTGGAAGCCTAAGTCTTCCTCCTGACCAACAGCAGACTGGTTTTGGTGTTGCTTGAGATCTGGGAGAAAGTACGTGTGCCTCAAAGCCTTTCTTCCACCTCGGACGAGGGCTAGGTTTTTGTTAGTGTTTTCCATTTCTGATGAGCTGCCGTCCTAGCTGGCTTCTTGAATACGGTTATTTCTTACTCTGTACATGCTTGAAAGAAGACAGCCGGAGGGGTTAAAGCCTCCAAGTCATTCACTCACATTGCTGTTAAACCCTGGGATGTGTTTTACTCCATCTGCACTTTGGGAAACTCCCCATTGGTGCAGAGCTATGCAGGACCTTCTTGTCAGGAGCGGGATGGCAAAAAGTTTTGTGAGATGGTAATTTCCTTCATCGTATTGCTGTTGCAGAGACGATGTTTAAGATTAATTTTTAAGACAAACTGTTCTTTGTTCACAGCGTGGCTAAAATGACACCTGGGTTTGTCAGCTTGGCACAGTGGCTTGACTTTTTTTTTTTTAATTATTTTTCTAGGGCCTTTTAATGGAGACAAATCTAAAGCTGGCCGTGTGAGTAAGACATTCAATATCCTTAGCATGGAGTGCTCATCAAAACACACTTTCTAGTGTTTCACTAGAAATTTCTAACATATTTGCCACTTCCAAGGTGCTGTCCCTTCTCAGTCTAGTTGTGATTTCTTTTTCCTTTTCCTAACCGTGCTGGAAAGCCATAAGCAACTTGGGGTCCCAGCCTTTAGTACGTGGGTGCTCTTGCAAGTGATGACTGTCGTGCTCTAAGAAGGGGATTACTCTAGCCTGGCAGGTGATGTGCCTCTGCCTTCTTGTCCATCCTCATCATATGATTAAGTAACAAACAATTTAAGCCTCATTTGCTCTTTAATTCTGGGATATTCATAAAACTACATGCTGCTGTCCTGTGAAAGGGCTGCCAGCCCAAAGTACTGCTACACCGGGAGAGCTTTGCTGTGCTTGTGCCAGCCGTCGTCTAAACGTTGGTGGAAATGGGGCTTATTTTCTTTTTACTGCTATAGATTTTTCATTAATCTTTGGGTTGTTTCCGTATAGAAATGTAACCATTGTTGTCACTGCTGCAGCTGGGCCATTTTTGGAGCACAAATGCTCATTTTCCCAGCACACAATACATGCATCCATGGAGACTATTAGAAGATCCCACCGTGCTCTGAAATCTTGCATTAGTTTACATAAACTTTTTCTTTGACATACATATCGCACAATCGTAAAAGGAATTGAGCATCACAGGAAGCTTAACTGATTGCCGTGCATTAGTTTAACTCACATAAATCTGCATGTGAGCCTGCCTCTGTAAAAACGGTGGGGTTTTTACGAGGTGTGGGATGCTCTGAGCATTTCCATTAAGTGTTACTTGCTATAGCAGATTATCATTATTATGCTGTGCATTTCTATTTCATAACATGTTTTGTTTTTGTTAGTCTGTTGAAAATAATAAAACAGATTACTCTAAACAAGAGCTGCCCAAGGATAATAACAAGGTCTATAAAAAGAGAAACTCTCCAATTATGGTTTACAGTACTATTAAATCATAAGAGGTCTTATAAAAGGTTGAATGAGTCTTTGTGTGCGTAAGTGGATAAAAAGCAGTATATTAGAGCCTGGGGTGCGGGTGATTATATAACAAAACTGGCTTTGGGTTGTAAAAATGGATTTGGCTTGCGAGCCCTTACTCTTGCGGCGTAGTCCCCTTTGGTTCTGGCTCTGTGAGGGTGAAGTTGCTGAATCCCATTGGTTTCCAGGGCTTTTTAGGTGAAAACCCAGGCAGATGTGTCCCTGCGTGACTTGTCTGGAGGAAGAGTTGATGCCCTTTGCTCAAGAGTGGATGAGTGCAGAGTCCAGCTCTGCAAATGCCGCTGCTCCAGCAGGGCTCTGGGGATACAAGGGAAGTGCTTAGTGGGTCATGCGGGTAAAAGTTGCCTTTTGCTAGCCTTAACAAAAACCAAGTCTTGCTGTGGTAAGGCCTGCACCTCTTCTCTTGGTATACCTCCTGCTTTGGTAGGTAGTTTTGGCAGTTCTGTGCTTGGATGTGACCCTGCACACCATGGTGCTGCCACAGCTGGCTTCTCCGGAGCGGCACAGTGCTCCATGCTCTTCTTTCTGACCATTTTTTTTCTACTGATGATGGTTTGGGTGATGCAGCTCTACTGGAAAATGCCTGGGATATTTCCTAGTATCAAGAGACTGTTCCTTGGTATCCTTGCTCTCCCGTGCTTTTCCCCAGGGGCTTTTGAGGACCTTTGCGTTCTGCACTTCTCTGCAGCCCTAGCACACTCTTTCCTTTCAGGGATGCTTTCTGACTACAGGATGCAGCCACACACGTTGGTGCAGTTTTTATCTGCAATTTCTCTCCTGTTTAACTGCACTGTAAAACCCTTGTGCCAGGCAGTGAAGGATCATGCATTGTGTTCCAGTTACTTTAACCATTTCTAGGCTTTTGCTCCAGAGGGAGCAAGGACCCGTTCAGGTGTCTTGCTCTCCCTTAGATCCACACATGAGCTCATCCTATGAGTGTGGTCACTTGTTTCATTCGTAGAGTTGGGTTACTACTTGCAGGCACCTTTCTGGTCAGCCCAGAGTACGTGTTTTTCCAGCTGAGCTCTCTTCTGAGATTGCAATGTTTGCATCTTCAGGATGTTACACTCTTCGTACAGAAATGGCTAAGGTTTTCTTGCTGCATGTTAGAGAAGGTAATAGCGTTGGTGCCTTTTGGGCACCTGTGGGCCCGTTCAGAGAATATCAGCAAACATCCCTCCCATGGCAGAGTACTATTCTTGTCCATGAACACTGTGTTGGAGAATTGCCACTTCTCATTGACGGCTAGTTTTGATATTCCTATCTCCATTCTTCTTCCTCTGTTTGCTGAACCATAACTGTGTGTAGCTACTGCAAGACTCTGCTAACAACACTGATACCAATAAACATAGCGAAGGTGGCATCTCTGCAAGGGTATTAAAA
The DNA here is from genome assembly GCA_034781795.1 of Crypturellus tataupa. NCBI lineage: Eukaryota > Metazoa > Chordata > Aves > Tinamiformes > Tinamidae > Crypturellus > Crypturellus tataupa. The sequence goes on from JAWLRI010000833.1 coordinate 1,092,448, forward strand.
TTTAAGAAGGGAGAGGTCTTTTGGGTTGATTTGCTTGGGCTCCCTCACTGCGCCATGCAGAACGAGCTTTATTGCTGCTCTGCTTTGGAGTGAACTTGGCGTTCCGTAGCACGCTGCGTTTTTTCCCCTGGGGTGGCTGAGCGTGCTGGGGAGCTTGGTGACATTCTTGTGACTCGGATTAGAGCTGCTTGGAGCCCTAGATCTGCTCACCCCTGTTTGCCGTATAATAAACTCAGTCACTGTTAACATTTCACAATCATTCTCCTGGGATTGTTTCAGGACAAAGGAATGTTTCCTTCATTGCCATTTGCCCTAATTTCTTATGACAAAGAGCTGCGGCAGCAGGAAAAAAAAAGACTGCTGCGAATATAGCACCTGCACACATCCGCATTTAATGGTCACGGACCACCAAGGATGGTATTCAAAACACACACAGGGGCACGCTCGTGCGCAGGTTTTGCTCTCTGCTGCCAGAAGGCCTGTGCTAATGTCATAGCCCCCTTCAGTTTGTGTTTTGTTACTGTGGCGAGGCTGGTGCTTTTACACAGCTGTTGTCAGTACTTTGCAACAGGAAATTCCGACCTCTTAGAGGCCTTTCGGGCCCGGTGTTTGGCCCAAGAAGGGGCATGAAGAGCAGAGCCCATCCTTGGGTTAGCTGCCCCAATGGGGACAGCTGAGGGATGACTTCCTACGAGGTCCTGATTCTTGCTCTTAGGCCTCTTTTGCCAGATGGGAAGTGATGTTCAGACACGGTCCAGGTAGACAGATGATTTACATGATCCAGCTGATTTACAGCCAGAAACAATTAATTTGTATAAAGAGCTGGTCTTGCAGGTGGTGCTCGCTGCTGTGAGCTGGTCTTGCAGGTGGTGCTCGCTGCTGTGCACATCCGCGGGTGCCTCCGGATGAGAATTTTGTTTTGACTGTCATTTGGAGCAGCTTGACCCCTTTTTGGGCAGGGTGGCCTGTGCTGCCCCCCACCCCAGAGGGGTGCTCTGAAACCAAGATTTAGGCCTGGGGGTTCCCGCTGCTGCGGCGTATTTATAGCTGTAGCTTTGCCTGGGCATCTGTTCCTGTCATTTGTCGTGTTTTTATCATCTGCTTTTGGTAGAAATGAGGGAAAGTGATGTGTGCTGCAGAGCTGGAGCGGTTTGCAGGAGAAAAGGAAAATAATAATAATGAAAACCCTTCAAGTGTTCTTGAATCATGCAGACTGATGCCTTGTCAACATGCAGTTGCGTCAACCTGTGACGCCTCCACGTGAAAGGCCAAGTCACGCTAAAACGGCGCTTCCCCCAAAATCTGCCACTTCCAGCTATTGCCTTCGCAAATACTGCAGGGATCAACCGAAGCGCACAGCGAGACTCCTGTGTTTATAAAGAGCAGATGATGTCTCACGGACCTCCTTGGGCTCCCCAAAATGGGGGTGTTTGCGCAGTGGCAGCCGCTCAGTGGCCCTGCTGCTGAACTGCGTGCGCTGGGGCAAAGCTGAATCCCTAGTTACAACGGGACGAGGGGTTGCTATTCCTCCTAGGTGCTTAAATCTACGTGCTGAATAATTGGATTGATCTTCCTTACTGGTTGTATTTATTTTTGTTTTAAGCATGCTTTAGCATTAATACTCCCAATTTCCATATCCGTGTATGAAGTTTTCAGTATATAGAAACCCCAAGTATATAGGGATTTGTCCCAACATACAGCTGTGGTTAATTCTAAAGAGAGTCGAGTTATCTTCCACTGCTCCTAAAGCAAAGCCTGTCAGCAGCTGTTAAGCAAGTTGGCTGTCAAAGACAGCGACCACAGAAATGTGTGAATGCATGTTGTGGATTAGATGTTGTAACAGTTACTTGTTTACTTTCTTCTTACGGCAGCCACAAATAATGAACCCTAATTGTCTCATCAAGATTGAGCCTAAAGAGATGTTAGCCAGCCGAAGTCATCGCTGTACTTGCCGTTAAAACTGATGCTGACTGTTAAAGCAGCTTGGTTGTATAGACCCGATTTCAGTAAAGCACTTAAATAAACGCTTAGCCTTCAGTATGTGAAAGTGTTTAGAAAGTTAAATGGGAATAAATGTGCCCGTAACTTCAAGCATATGCTCCAGCGCTCCGCTGAATCCGTGGTGTTCATGAGCAAACCGTCTATTCCATGGCAGAAAATAACTACCCGTGTTGTAAAGCTGCCACGTGGCTGAAGCTGCTGCGCAAGGTGCCAGCAGAGAAATAGGACAAGCAGAAACAGTGCGGCGCTTCTAGCGCGGGACTGCGTTATTGCCTGCCACAGAAGCACAAATAGAGCTTAACGGCAGTAAACTTGATGCGACGGCACAGGCCTCTCCCATCTCCGTGTCGTGGGGTCTGTCAAACTCAGCCACGTATTTTAAAAGGAAAATTGGGGAAGTGGTTTCTTCTTAATCAGATAAACCAGTAGTTCAGAGTAATTTTCCCTAATTAGTTTAAGAGCACTTGCATTAGAAGACTGCAAACAAGGCAAAAAAAATGAAGTCGGAGTATTTGAAAGTTGTCCTGCCGTCACCAGGTCGAGTTACAATTCTGTTTTCTTACAGGCTGAACATATTACTGGCTGGAATGAACCCCTTCTACTTCCACGCAGTGAATGTAATTTTACACTGTCTGGTGACTCTCGTGCTCATGTATACCTGTGACAAAGCCGTGTTCAAGGACTGCCGCCTTGCTTTCGTCACAGCGCTGCTCTTTGCTGTGCATCCCATTCACACCGAGGCTGTAAGTATGTGACAGAGAGGCTAACAATATATGTATACTTAAAAAAAAATAAACAAACCTGGAGACATACAGATGTGGTGCGTGTGATATTTGCTTGGAGAGTCAAAGGTGAAAGTATGCTGTATTGTAAATAATTGTTAGGAATCATTTAAAAAAAAAAGTGTATTAATACTTGCCATTTCTGTGCTCTGGTGCTAAATTCTAACTGACAGTCCCCATCAGTGATGCTGGGAGTGAATGGGCAGTTATTTGGATGACAAAAGTGCAGAGTCCAGCCGCCTCCTCAAGCCGAAGCGCTCGGTGAGGCAGCCAGCTCCTGCTGAGACAGTGTTTCACGCCTTGACTCTTTATCCATAGTCCTCTGTTTAAGGGAGAAAAAGCAAAGGGAGCCTTAGTGTGTATTGTGGACAAGTTCCTTAGATGTGGTATGACCCGTGGATTAATTTACACTTCTTTCAATTAAAAATTAGGGATATCATCCTCTGAAAAAGCCGTTAGTTTAACAGAAAAACATCATGGCAAGTTTACAGTGTAATAGCTCATATAGGGCTCTTTTCTTTTTGCTGTGTCTATTTATATTATTTTTTTATTATCTTTTTATTCCTTATTCTTTTTATTAGAAAAAAACATTCAAAGACATACTCATTCCAAAAGTACAGCCTGTTAGTAGCTTTGAGAGTTACTTTTGTAGATAAAAAAGAGTCTTACTGTCTCTGAAAAGAACATGTGATGTCTAGCTATTTCTGCTTTAAAAAGAAATGCGTTTTTAACCTAAGATACGACTGCCATCATAGTGTCTTGTTAGAATCCTTTGTAAATTAGTGAGCGAAATGACTCCCCTGGCTGAGAACTTTTGAGGAGAGATTACCTTAATAACGAAAAGCCCCGAGCTTTACAGTTACTGCCTGCGCTGTCTCGTGTGAACTAATCAGTGAGGGTCCTTTGGATAATACAGAGTTGTAATACACGGGAGGCTGCAGAAGAGGCACCCTTTGGTTTTGTTTTTGTCTGGGTCAGAACTTAAAAAGGTTAAAGTAAATGCCAGAGTGCTGAGGATAGCTTAATTGTGTAATCTCAAAAGAGGCAAATTTCAAAGGGCCTTTTGTTTGCTCTGTGTACAACTTCTAAATCTTTACGACATGAAATATTGAAATATTTTGTAGTAGGAATGTTTATATGTTCTTGTTCAGTACTACATTTCTTACGGAAAATAATTCATCAATTAGTAGCAAGACACACTCTCCTAAAATAGTTTAGAAAAAATTACAGGAAGAATAAATTATACAGCAGTGTGTTACTTTTTGATGCGAAGTATGTTCAAATATTAATTAGTAAGTCTTTCCTATATCTTAAATCTACTCCAAAGACTTATTCTTTCGTAGTCTTTAACATATCTCAGTTCTGGGAGTTAAGACGTATCTCATTTGAGCCTTATTATGTAAAATTAAAACAGATTCTTTCCCAAATGGAATCGCTCTGTGCAATTTTATTAGTATCTTAAAAATAGCATAAAGAATGACTTAATTGTTGGATTACTCGTTTGTTTTATCAAGGGGGAAATGCAGCAGACAAAACAGCATATCCTACGCTAGCCAAATAATGTTTCAGTATGATGAGGGAAGATAACACTTAAAGATAAAAACAAAAAGCCCTTGATACAACCACTTGGCATGAATCATTGCAACAGATATTGAATATAGCTGTTTCTTTGATACCTGTTTTTACATCTGTGTGCTTCTCTTCCTCTTAGGTAACAGGTATTGTAGGCAGAGCGGATGTCTTGGCCTGTCTACTCTTTCTGTTGGCTTTTCTCTCCTATAATAGGTATGGATCTATGTTTGTTATATGATGAGATGCTCTGGTTTGACGAGAATAACCTGTCAGTTTTGGTTAACGTTGACAGAGTTGCTTCTTCCAGCACTGTAGGGTGTTGAAGTGCTCTGGTCCCCTCTTCCCCTCACGTGCCAAGTAAACTGAACAAACACGAGAAGAGAACTCGGTGTTTGAGATGCCCTCGTCTGCTGACATTGTTATCTGGCGATGCACCAGACAGGGCTTTGTGGAGCTGGGCCTAAAATTATAAAAAATGTTTCAACTAAAGGCAAATTGTATGTGTGCAGTGAAGAACAGTAACACCTTTGCTTTCAAAATACCTGTTGTGACTACAGGACTCTGAAATATCCTATCTCGTCAGAACTGTGAGAACATGAGGGTTATCACAGTGGTTCTTTTCAGTTCCAAACCATGTTCTGTTCCCTGGTATGTGTCCTAAAACTGTAACTGAAAAGGTATAAATTAAGAGCTAGCTTGAATGGCATTTCAGCCCCTTTCATAGAGTTACTTCATTTAGGAATTGCACAGTATCATCATGGTTGCATGAAAAATAATGCCCCTTATGCCCGTCCTAGGGTGTTTAGTTAGTTTCCCCCCCCCATACATACACATATATATATGTATATCTCTAACTGTTTATCAGAAGATTTCAAAGGAGGAAAATTGCTTGTGAGCAATTGTCAGGGTTTGTTACTTTGTTTTTGTGTCTTTGATTCTTTTCTTTCTTAGCTTCTTCCTTCTCATACAGTTCAGTGATGAGTTTTGTAATGATTAGGACACATCTAACCAAGAGAAACCTGAATGGGATGAAGAGATTTTTACTTGTATGGTGCATGTTATCACATATTTAAATCTAAGCACGTGTGTTTTATATGTTGGAAAGCAGCTGTTTTTCTGTCCCTTCTGTCTTTCTACTTATTCTGTCTTCTTCCTCTTTGCATGTTGTTTTTTTTTTCTTCTCAAATTCTTGTTGCATCTGTGTTAATTATGCCTTAGTGCCTAAAACTTTTCTTTCATTTCTCTGTGAACAGTAGATTATTCACATCACTTATTATCATAGCCTTAAGAAATTAAGGAGAAGTGCCTCAGTATTTGTGTGAATGCAGTAACTATGAAAGTAATAGCTGAAGGGTTTATATCACATCTGCTTTTCAGGAGCGTGGATCAGCTTTATGTTGGGGAACATTTCCCTCCCACTGCCTCCCCATTCTTTCTGCTGCTGAGTTTATTCCTTGGGACCTGTGCAATGCTGGTGAAAGAAACCGGAGTCACCGTGTTCGGCGTGTGCTTGGTCTATGACTTCTTTTCCCTCTCCTGCAATGGACTCAAGCTGTAAGTCGCTTGCTATACTTGCTGCTGTTTTCAAGTGTTACCACCTGTAGGTACAAAATATGTTGCTGTTTTTATATAGCACAGTGGGACATAGTCTTGCCCTGCTGAATTACATGGCACATGTTTGACAAATTTGGAAGACGCCAAGATTTCATTCTATAGACCTTCTTGCTATGCTATATACTTATTCTATAAATCTTTTTGTTATTTTATCCCTGCCTAATACTTTTGCTGGGTAAGCAGCCCAGATTATTAAATGCCTCTCACTTATGGAGAGCTCTGATAAGTCTGACAATTTTTCCCTGTGAATTTTCACTGAAGGCATCAACATCTTAGAAATCCTTTGACTTAAAGTCTTCCATTAGCAGCATCTACTAAATTATTCAGTCATGACGACAGTCATTGAAACATAATAGGAATGTAATAATAAAATAGAGTTTGATCATTTCTGTCCTTATATAAAAAAAGCGAAGTATCCAGTCAGTTTTGGATTAACTGGAATAATTAGCAACTATCAGCAGTCACTGGAGGAAAAATCAAATACTTTGAGACTGTGTCACTCACCCACTTAGTTTCAGCAGTAATTATGCCTGCTTTCTGTGTGCCCTGTCTTCCCTCTGGATCCTAGCAGGGTTGGACTGAAACTCAGGCCTCTCCCTCTGGCCTCTTTTGCAGCAATTGGAGGGCAGGGACAGCAGATTGGCAGAGGATTTCTTCTGGTGTGGCCAGATAAATAATTCCTAGTCATGTAAACAGTGGGCAAGTGGCCAGTGAGGAGTTTCCCAGGGCCGAACCGCCAGGACTCTTGTGCTCATGTTTACAGAGCATCAGGTTTACAGGTGCTCCAGGAGCTCTCTGACTGAAGGTAACAGAAATTCTAATTAATTGGGGGAAAACCTGTGTATTCCTCCTTTCCGTGCCTCCCCTCAGTCTCACTCTCTCCTTAGGATCACCTTCCAACAGCCTCTTCAAGGCTTTTCCTTGCTTTGGTGACATCCAGTAGCCCAGCCTTAGCAATGTACTTAGCTTGCAGGAGTGAGGCTCTGTGGTCCAGATGTGCTGGATCTAAATATCTGCTAACTTTGTGTATCATGCACTTTGCTATCTATTTGTGTGCTCAAGATTTTATGGTTCATTTTTTAAGAGGCAATAGAAAACCTGCAGCCTTCTGTGTGCTGCTAAACCTCATCTCCTTCAGTTCCTCCCTCCAGCCTGTCATTTTTCCAGATTTTTTTTTTTGTTGATGTTGTTTAAACGAGGCAGAAAACTAATTTTTGGGGGGCAGAAATGGACCAGTTAAGAATTACAATGGGTTCTTCCACACTGCTCTCCCCATCACACCGGGCTTTGGAGAGCAGTTTTTGTACGAGAGGGCTCCTCTTCTGGTCTTTTACTCTAGTTAGAAACCAATAAATTCTGTCCTTCCAGCACATGGAGGCTTTATGTTTTGGACTAGATAAAAACCTGGCTCAAGTAAGGTGTGCTGGTTACCTGAGTGCAGTGCTTTGGATGAGCAAACACGCGAAGTAAAAGTGAGATGCTAACCGCCCTCTCCTCGCTCTCCCCTCCCGTGTCCTTTTCTCCCTCCTTTCCCTCCGCTGCCGGATCCGCCGTGGTCAGGAGGAACGGAGGGACGCACCGGCCTGCCCGGCAGCCCGCGGCCGCCCCGTCGGCCTCGCCGCCAGTGCCCGCGTCGGCCCGCGAGAACGGAAAGCACCCGCGGGGCTTTGCGCACCGGGGCGCCTGGAACTCCTGCCACCCCGCGGCGCCCGGCGAGACGCGCTCCGGCGGCCTCTCCGTGCCCAGCAGAGCCATGTGGGCCATTCGCAGGTACTGCCGGCTACGCGCCGTCCCCTTTTCCTTTCCTTCTTTTTTTTTTTTATTGTCTCCTACTCGCTGTTGTGCACGTTCAGGTACACCCGATTTGCCCAGGTCGTGTAACGGCGACCGTGCGCGCTGCCCTGTGGCCCCAGCCCAGCTTGCCCAGGGCTGGCAATGGCCTTTCTTCTCGCCTGGCTCTCAGGCTTGGCTGGGGGTCACGGTGTCTTTCTTTAACTCTGAGGCTCCGTGAGAGACTGTGTGAAACCGGCATGTGAATTTAACCCAAGTGGGAAGTGTAGTCAACCTGCAGGATGTACAGGTAGGTGTCATAGCTACAGATATTTGGAAGGAAATAATTTTACACACACACTTCCTTTTTAAAAAGAAATCCAAGGCAGATTCTTAACAACAAGCAGTTATCCGAAAGCCTCGTGAATGCAGAATCAAAGCGTTCCAGCCATAGTGCTGTCACACCGAGACCTTTTGGAGTTCTCTCTGAAATCCAGCAAGGATTTTGTCAATGCGTCTCTGGAGAAATCTGCATCTTTTTGGGGTTTCTTTTCCTCAGCCGTTCTCTTTCTGATGGAGTTCCTTCCTCTGAAAAGCACAGTTCACTGTGAACTGTATCCAAGTGATGCCCTCATTGTCTCTTCTGAGTGTCTTCAAGTATTCCACGTTACTCAGTTTTTGAAGAGCCACGTAACTCCAGTGAGCTGAGGAGCTTGCGTTATTCCTGCTTCTAGACATGCCATACTGCAGGATGGCGATTTCTGCAGGTTGAAGTGCTGCTGTCTCGGTGAAAAATACGTCAGCCTCTAGAATCATCAGAAAGCTTTGCTGCTGGTTTTTGGTTTCAACTACCGAATAGTTATGATTTCAGTTGGAGACCTGTGACTGTGAGTTGTCCCACACTACCTGTTCCTTGGTGGAAGTTCCCTAAATAAATCAGAGATTATCTATTGCAGTTCCTTACTTACAGGTTATCTACTGCAGTTCTTTATCTGCAGTTCATGGAACAGCTGGCACCGGAATAGGCCCCATATAGGGGCCTAGGAAAGTCTAAGATGTTTTACCTCCCACATAATATTCCTTACTAAACAATTCAGTAACGGCTGCTTTCTTTATTTTGTTCTTTTAAAATAATTTTCTTGCTGCATCAGTATTGATTGTATATAGACTGTTATATGAAAGCTACCTATTACTAGTCAGATCATGGAATATACTTTGTCTCTACATAGTTAAATGGTTCAACACACTCAAGAGCTTCCAGGCTGCAGAATGATGGTCCTTATATTTTGTTTCATTAGTCTGACTTGAGTATGGTTATTTTATTTTATTTTATTTTTTGGTTTTGTTTTTAACAAGGAGCTCAGTGGGTTTGCTGAGGCTGCTGTGTCTCTGTGTGGGAACCCATGACAGAAAAGTGAAGAGGAAGTCAAGATTATTCAGAGTGGCTGAGTGCCAGCTGCTCCAGCACTGAGACTCTTTTGGCAGTTGGAAGCAGCTTTTCTTTTTTTTTTTTTTTTAATTTACTTCTTTTCCCATATCTCCAAACGAATAGAGCAATTACATAAGCCTGGGTGACAGCAGTTCTTTCTGATATTCCAGATCAGGATGGGCTGTATAAATTCATCTTTTAATATCTTGCCTCTAAACTTTAGTATCTGATCATCATTCCAGGAGTAATTTGAGCTCAGTCAGTGGAGCAGTGGCTGTTCCTCACCTTTGTTCTCTCCCTCCTTCTTTGAAAGTCTTTTTTTCCCCTCTCTGTTATTTGTAGTTGTTTCCTTTTTCCATGACAGATATTATAATGGAGGGTGTCCATATAAAAAACGTCTTCTGGCTTGCTCCATCTTCTCATTCCTTATATCATTTACCCCTCTCTCTTCTCTTCACCCTATTCCTTCTTTCCCTGACTTTTCTTTGTGTCTCGGTGGTGAAGAGGAAAGACTGTTCTAGTACATTCATGTGGTAGTTATACTTGAGAGGAAAGCATAGGAAACGGTTGATGTGTGCTGCTCTAACACAGTATGTCCCACAGTTGTGCTGGGATTTCCTCTAATAGTCACATGCACACACTCACTCCCCGTAAAAGAATTCCTTCTTCCATGCTGCTTCTACACTTTACAGGCGGTGGTCCTGACCTTGATATTAGTGGTCCTCATCTGGGCCATACTCGAGAGTTTTGGCTTCTGAGGACCTCATTCTGCATTGCCCTGGACTAATTCCTTGACAGGACGGAGAAGGGAGCAGCAGGGTGGTGCAACCACCCTGCAGTGACACGGCCTTGGTAGAAGTAGTCAGGCTAGCTTGATGGCAAAGAAGATCAGGTCCGCTGGGTTTACGGTCATTTCTTCCTCACGTGCTCTAAGACCGCAGATATTTGCATTTAAGATTTGCCAGGTAATGACAAAATATCACTGAAATGCTATTAGTGTTTTCTACCCATTAACTTGCTGTGTTGCTGCTGTAGCTAAGCTGTCTTCTGGCTGTCATATTCATTAAGTAAGAATTATTTTGCTGTGTTTATCATAAGCCTCATTAGAAACATCTCTGGGGGCTGTCCAAATGCATCTTTTAATACGATTGCAAAAACCAAGCCAGCTGAGAGAGGGAACTAAAATGGACTGTTTTTTCATAAGACATTTATTCTTTTAGCTGATATGAGTAATGTTACCACTCCCCAATGTAATCTGATTTTTTAAAGAAACTTCTCTAAGACACTCTTGGCAACCTTCTTTGCTGGTGTTTGCCTTGCTCCAAATTCTTGTTTCCTCTGAAGGCAGTGTAAGGCCAGATAACATCTTCTCGTTGGGGTGTGACTATGTTCATGAAATAACCGCTGAAGAGAGCTTGAACACTTTGGCCAGTGCCTGCTAATCTAATGTTGAAGTTACTAGTCACTGTAAAAAATTGCTGCCACAACTTTTACAATTTGAAGAGATCTGCTCAGTTATTAATCACACTGAAGAGTGTTTGCAGTTGTATGGGATAGCAGGATTATATGTGCCACAGCTCTGTTGACTCTGAAAATGACATCCCTATCAAATGGTGGCCTGTGGGCTACTACCCAGTCGTGCCTGGGATCTTTCTATTCCTTCCATTTGCTGAATCCTGTCACAAGATGGATTAAAATAGTTTAAGCACTTTCCATACACAGTCTTTCTCTAGTTGGTATTGGCACATTATGTGACATGAATTAGGTAGCACATAATACATTCGCTCTATTAAAACACAGTCCTTTTTTTTATAAAAAAAAAAAAAGGAAAAGTGAATCCTTGTTATATCTGATAACAGATGGGAGGAAAACATAGAAATTGCTGTCAAATATACAAAATTAATTACTCAATTTTGTCTTTTTCACAGCAAAAGGAGAGGAAAAGATTTTAAACATTTCAAAAACGCAGAGGTTGGAGAGCAGACTGGACAAAATCATGTAGCTTCAAGTACCTTATTTAATGTACCAGGTTGCTAGTTGTAAGCTCTTTATTTAAAGAAAATATTTGTTTACTGCTTAGTCTGTCCTTATAAGTAATTATAAATGTCATCAATTAGCTTTCCCTAATTTAGTACATATCTTGCTACTAGAGTTAACAAAAATGCAGGAAAATGTAATGGAGGAGTTATGGGAATCATTCTAATTAGCAGCAACTAGAGCTAGTTATGTAAAGTCTCGGTGCAGAGAGATTTCTCTTCTTTATTGTCATTTACTCTTATCTTCACCCATCCAGGGAATGTGTGGGCTGCAGTTCTCTGTGTATTCAGGAGTGAAGGATGAGTTAGTCTGGAAGAAAGTATAGGCCTTCTCACCATAATTTACTGCAATTTTGGGGGTTGCTGGCGTATACTACTGAAAGGAGGTAACTGGGATCTCTTATGAGTTTTATCTGTTCCCCTGAGTTTTTGGTTTTAGGGCCTCCAGAGCCTGTAGTGACCATATGCTCTCCCATATGGCACAAGTAGGGAATACAAGATGGGGATTTCCATGACAAGTGTCTAACTGGTTTGGGCTAGAGCTAGAGCTTCAGTGCTTTCCCTAGGATGCTACACATGAACATATATGAGAGTGTGCTTATGTGTGTCCTGCTAAGCAGTGGTATCAGTACTAGTACCTCTTTGTGCACCCCAGCAATAGTTTGCTAGACCCACAAAGGCTTTTAGCAAGAATGATGTATGTAAAGCAACAAGTCATCACAGCTGCTTGTGCAAGGTGTGTCCGCAGTTATTGTCCATCCTTCTCTTTTGATTTCTTTAACCCACTGGTAGCTGGAAATAGAGATCTGCTTCTTGATGCATTTTTTTTTCTTTCAAGGCCAGTGCAGCTGTAGCTGTGTCGTGTCTCATACAATTCGTGCCTCGCACTGATCATTGCAAAACACCGTCCTCCCCTTGAGCTCTCCCTCCTACCACTTCGCGACCCTCGTGGTTTCAGGCATCGTAAATTAATCTGTGGCAAGCCCAGCACCGCAACTTCAGTCGTTCTTGAAAAACAAGACTCTGCAGTACCTTGAATGCTTCTGAAACTGAAATCTGTTATTGCTTTTGGTGATGCAGAAACTCAGTTTTACTGTGTATGCTATTGGTGTTTTAGCTGGTGAGATTCTTCCCTTATAATTAACTAGTTAACTTGCACACAGTGCTTTTATCTTCCATGTACATGAACTGTTGCTTACTTTATTTTTATGTTTTTTTTTAATCTATTTTTTGCCAACTGAGAAAATGGGAGAAGAAGCAGGCGTATGTGGAGCTACACCCAACACCCTCATTTAAATCCCTGTATGTATGAGAGTAAGCGAGTTCGCTATGTTGCAGGCTTGCTTCATGCAGGAACAAAACACTTTGGTCCAAATTCAGTGAAATCCGTTAGGTTATAACAGGGGGAAAACGAGTTCAGATGACTAAACCGGCAGCAATGTTGCTTCCTCTTGCAGTAGCAAGGAGAGGAAAATGGAAACAGCCCAGAGAGCGGGATGCATTCCAGAGGGCTGCGCTGGCCGGGAGATGGATGTGCCGAGAGAAGAGTTATGCCGAGGTCATGGTGTATCTCCCCCGTGTCCCAGCACAGCGTGTGCTCTCTGTGTTTGAACTGAAGCAGATGCTGTTCTCCAACAGGAAGGAAGAGCTGGAGTCCTGTTGCATAGGAGGTACAACAGGGCAGCAATCCCTCCATGTTGATTTGGCTTTTCCTCGGGGCTACAGGGACTTCTATTTACAATCTTCATGTAGCAGTGGTGTTTTTTCACTCCCAAATAACAAATTGTAGCACGATTCTGCTTTAACGTGAAATTCCTGCTTAAAAAATAAGCAGCTGCTTGTCTAATGCTTCCCCTTTCAGCCTTCTGTAGGATACCTGCTGGATTCATAACTGATACAGGCAGAACTGAATGGTAGGTCGCAGATACTGGATTTTCATCTTTCACTTTACGTTGTCCAAAATTTGTCCTGCAATTTCTAGCAAGCTGTGATTCAGAGTGTAAAACTCCATGAGTTAGAAGTGTAACACAGAAAAGCCTTTACTGATTAACAGAAGTACTAAGAGTACATTTTCTGTTAGGCTTCTTATAACTTTCTTAAGTTTCAGTAAGTCATTGTCGTTTTCACATTTCCTGAAGGGCAGTGGTGATTGCATCCATATACATAGTAGAACTTAGAAGGCACTGCATACATCCAACAAAACTATTTTAACTATTTAGCTATTACTAATTTATTAATATTTTGGTCAGGGACAAACATGCAATAGAAGAAAAACCTGAATACTTGACACTAGTCATCTAACAGGCCCTGTGCAGCGGCTGAATAGCGAGGACGGGATCTAGGACTTCGCAAGCATCAAAGCAACAGGAGGTGGAGAAATTCCAGGACAGTGACCTAGCTGAGTGTCCAGTCTGTGGTGGAAAAGGTCAGGGAGTCTAGCAGTCAGAAGGATTCTTTGCTGAGGGAAAATAAGTGGGCATTTGGCACTGGAGCTTTTAATTGTAGCTAGGATCCTTATTATATATTATTTATCCTTATTATTTAGTGAGTTTAAGTTAGGTGGGCAGTTTCCCTTCTGGGGAGGAAAACTACAGAGGTAACTGGGTGGTTACTTGTCTCTGAAGTCAATTCTTTAGACCTCTTTTTCTGGTGAGACTGAGCTCTAGCACAAGCTCATGTTGTTTCCTTAGCCTTTAAGAAATGTTCATAGCAATAACATGTGGTCTTGTTCCTGCCCTTTGCCTGCGGTCGATGATGTGTATTTATCATCTTGCTCAAGGATGTACCTGAGGCCACCGGTCCATTCTGTCAGAGTCCAGAAATGTGTGAGAGAGGGATGCCCCTATGGCTGAAGTCTGGGATTCACCCCTGGATTTATGTGCTGGTCAGTGGCTGTCGTCAGACTGCTAGTGTGATCTTGGAAAAATAATTTCATTCCTCTGTTCCCATCGTGCGTGATGGAACATGCGGCACAGTGATGCTTCCTTTCCACCTCCGTTTGTGTGCTGTGATTGTTGTTTTAAGACTGTGTGTTTCTAAAGTCAAGGAGTGTCTCTCTTGGGCATACTTGTGGCATTATGTGCCTTAATCTTGGCAATCTGCAAGTGCTTCTTCAGCACGAGTAGCTCAGCTCATTGCTTACTGAGGAAAATTTGTTTAGTGATAGCACCACTTCGGTATGACAGTGACTAATGTTGCCTGCACACATACAAACAGACATGTTAATACATTGTTAGGGTTGCAAAATCATGCACCTGCCAGGTAATACATGATTTAATTTTGGGTCTCTTGTGCATATATATTGTGACAGACTTTAATTACATGATTGTACAACTTTTTTCCCCCCCAATAATCTATTCAGTTAATTCAGTGCCCAGAACGGATGGTGCTCACTTAATGAACAGCTCTGCAATGTTTTGTTTCTTCCTTGTTGAGAGTGTGGCCCCATGCCCTATTTACTTCATGCTAATCAAGCCCTGTCCTAAAACAGATTATTTTCTTCGTGAAAATTTTGATGCGTGCAAACTACTTAGTGCTGGTATTTCCTCACAGTTTGTTGCTTCAATCTGTAGTCTTTAAAGTGCTTTTGGCATAGTTTGCGTGTGTGCAATTTCCTCGTTTTTCAAAACAAGGCAAGTGAATAAGCAGACGCTTTGCAGTGGGGAGCCCCGTGCGTGTGAGCTGTGGGAGCGATGCCGCCAGCTCCACCGCGACGGCGTCGGCTGCTGCCCGTGGTAGAGGAGATGGGAGACTCTTCCCTCTAGATATTTACTTACCAGGGAGGCACAATGTTGTGGGGTTCCCTTCAAGACTCAGGGGAAAAATTTGCACAGGGGTGTGTAACTTGTGGCCCCTTCCTCCCCCTGTCTCCAGCTTGTTGCCCTACCCTGTCTATGCCAGCCTGCCATCACCCCTTCTCTTCCTTGTGTCCTTACGGCCTTTCCCAGTTTTCTTTTGCTCTTTCTTTTCTGGCTTTGCGGTTTCACATCTCCTCTGCTCTGCATCTAAATTAGGAAATTTCCCTTTGCTGGTGGCTTCGGTCCGAGGAGGAGAGCACGGAGAGCTGCATGAAAACCAGGAGCCTGCTCTGCTGTGGTGCTTGGTTGGACACAGAGCCAGAGTTGTTTACAGTGTTGGTTTATTTGTATATGCAAAAGTCAATGCTTGTGTCTGCATTTGCTGTTGTATAAGAAGCTCATTTTATAATTTGACTTCCTCTGTTAGATCATTTTAGCTGCTATTTTGGATTGATTTTTTTTAATTATTGTTTTTATTTTACAGTACAGGATAAAAAACTCCTTTTCTCTTTTAAAATCCTTTCAAGGAGGAAGTAGAAAGTAAATAATAACCCCTGAATCATTAGTGTGTGACAGTGTTCAGGAGGCCCTGCTTATTTCAGTAAGCAGCAAATAAACTGAAGTAGTTTGGCCTTGCGTGCATTAAATGTCAGAACAAAGGGGCAAGACTGAGTTTATATGACTTTTCTTAGTTGATGGTGACTTAGCATGTGCTTGCTATTTTTTAGAAAATACTTTTTGGTGTGTAAAAGATTTTTTAATCTTCTTTCATCTAGTTCATGAAAATCCATTTTAGTGCATTTCTAAGTGGAAAACATGGCTAGGACAAAGAACCAAACTGAGCAAAACAGGCTGAGAAGGAAAAAGTCAGCTGCTGTTTTTGTTTTTATGCTCTCTTCTGAATGTTGTTGATCTGTTACTCATTCATGTGCAGAGAGAGTGGGTTTGTTTTTTTTCCCTTAATAGATGTTGCATTGAAAGCCTGTGTTTGCAGTCACTTTGCTGTGCTCTGCTCCCAGTGCTGCTAATTGGAAATCCCTAATTTGTAGGTGCAGACTGGGTGTCCCAGAGCTGACTCACAGGAGACTGGCTGTTCATTCCATTAACTTTGGGGGCTGCCTGTCTGTTCACAGCTCGCAGCAGTCGCATTAAACTGGTGTTTGAAGCGGTAGCATGACCGTGTTCAGTGCCTTTATCTGACAGTCCTGCAAACCAGTGGCTGAGAAAGGAATACTTCAGTAGGATGGTTTGCTCAGGTCACTCTCCTGCAGTAAATCATGGTAAGTAGGAAACAGAATGGTATTTCTGTCATCCAGAAAATAAGCAAAAAAATAACAAGCTAAGATAGATGATGCCCATGACCACATACTTTCCTAGACTTTTTGTAGTTATACATTTTCTCCCCTCCATCTTTGGCGTCTAGATGCTTTTGGACATCTAGTGGAAAGTTTTAGGCTGTTCTCAGGAGCAAAGGATCCACCTGTAACTTTCTATCTCATTAATGACTGATGCTTTCTGAGCTGCTCTGTGTTTCCTTTGTGAACCTTGCAGTCACTGTGTTTATTCAGTGAGGGACAACAGACTCTTGGTGCTAAGCTTTAGGTTTTTCACACTGATAATAGTAATCATTTGCTCAGAAAACATGAGGGCACCCCTCTCATCAAATGTGACTTTAGGCAGAGGGCTACAGTTGCGTTACGTGTTACTTAAATCTTGAGTATGAGGTAGCCGTTGAGATTTAAGATTTGGTTTTAAAAATAGCCTTTTAGCATGCTTAATGTCATCCCATCCTCCGTGTATGCTTTCCAAGATGACTGACTGTAAACTTCATCTTGATCTTAAAAAAAAGTAGCAGTAAATCTGCGCTCACATTTCTAAGTATCCTATCCCAATATCCTTTTCCAACTAAAGCATTAGAAACCTTAGTTCTGTAGTTGGCTTGGAAATGCTGGAACACCCATTTCTTACCAAACAACAGATTTCTGAACTGCACTTTTCCCCTGTATTTTAAGCAGTTTCTGGATTGCAAATGTCCTGGAAGCTGTAGGGTAGAAGGGACGCTTGTAAATGCATTCCACATTCCCAAACATCCATGTTGAAATTCAGATAATGTCCAAAGTGAGCCTTGAAAGACAGTGCTTGCACTTAGGCTGCTGGAAGACTGCTATCAGTTGTTTGCTTTCCAAGTCTGACGGGTCTCTTGGCATCTGGCAGCGCTGTTCTTTGCCTTATGAATTATCATTACCTGCCATGACTGCTCATGAGGCGTCCTCCAAAAATCTGTCATTAAAATATGTTGTAGTTACTATTATTTTTTATCCTCTTTCCTTAAGACATAGGTTTGGTTATATTAAGAAAGTATCATCCTTTTACCATCTGGATAATACAGTTGCTCACTCTGTTTAAAGCTTTTGTTATAAGGTCAATCCGGTGTGTTTGCCATAGATCTACTGTGCTGTGACTCTGGGCTAATGTCTGCTAAAATATGTCCTTGTATGACCTGTTAATTCCTTGTCTTTGCAAATCAACCATAGAGTAAGGAAATACCAAGCATAAAATACCAAGCATAAAATCTGTGCTTTGAAACTAACTGTGGTTGTACTTTGGTTGAACTAGTATGCAGAATCACAGAATGGTTGAGATTGGAAGGAGCCTCTAGAGATCATCTAGTCCAACCCCCTGCTCCAGCAGGGACACCCAGAGCACGTGGCACAGGGTGGCATCCAGGCGGGTTTGAAGATCTCCAGAGAAGGAGACTCCACAGCCTCTCTGGGCAGCCTGTTCCAGGGCTCTGTCACCCTCACAGGAAAGATGTTCTTCCTCACATGGAGATGGAACCTCCTGTGTTTCAACTTGTACCCATTACCCCTTGTCCTGTCACCGGCCACCACTGAGGAGAGTTTGGCCCCATCCTCCCTACATTCACCCCTCAGGTACTTAGCCATATTGATCAGATCTCCTCTCAGCCTTCTCTTCTCCAGATTAAACAGGCCCAGCTTGCTTAGTCTTTCCTCATATGATAGATGCTCCAGTCCCTTAATCACCTTTGTGGCTCTACACTGGACCCCCTCCAAAAGCTCAACATCCCTCTTGCACTGGGGAGCCCAGAACTGCACCCAGTACCCCAGGTGCGGCCTCACCGGAGCTGAGCAGAGGGGCAGGATCCCCTCCTCGACCTGGAGGCAACACTCCATGGCCTCTCCTTCTTGGCCACAAGGGCACTCTGCTGTCCCAGGGTTAACTTGTCCAACAGAACTCTCAAATCCCTCTCCACAGAGCTGTTTATTGAAGGAAAATAAGAAGGGGGGGGAAAAAGTCCTTCTTTTCTATTTTCCAGGGAGAAAAGGACTAGACTGATTGTTCAGTCTGACAGAAAGCACAGCAGAAGAGTAATTATCAGTTGGAAATGGGAGAGGGAACATTGCCTTTATTTTCCTCCCTTATAAGCAATTTTGTGTGATGCTGCAGCGCCATAAAACATCCTGTACTTGCAAAACCATGTGAGGAATTTCTGCGGAGACAAAGCTCTGTAAAATTATGGCCTTTGGTTCTCCTGCATATTTTGACACCACTTGATTTAATTGCATTTAACAATAGTCTCTGCCTAGTCTGTGCATGACAGCAGTTTATATCAGTGCCGTGCCTGGGAGTTATCTGTAAAGGTTTTAAGTAGAAATGTTCCTCTTGTATTTGGTTAATAAGCTCATTTTGTCTATTGTTCTTCATCCTTTTCTCCTCCCTTCTCTCCGATGTTAATTTTACGTCACACACATACGTATTTCAGAAGATGAAGCACTGAAAAGTACAAGCATTTCTGATATAAGCATTAGAAATTGGGATCTTTAGAAAGCTGTTACCTGGTATGTGACCTAAATCACTGTTATTGCCAGTCTTTCCAGCCTCTCCTATACAGAGCAGCATTCCTTTGCTCATCTTGGTTGAGGTATTGTGGATTCACTGTCATTACCTTGCAGATCACAGAATGGTTGAGGTTGGAAGGGGCCTCTAAAGACCTAGTCCAACCCCCTGCTCCAGCAGGGACATCCAGAGCACGTGGCACAGGGTGATATCCAGGCAGGTCTTGAAGATCTCCAGAGAAGGAGACTGCACAACCTCTCTGGGAAGCCTGTTCCAGGGCTCCGTCACCCTCACAGGAAACAAGTTCTTCCTCACACGAAGATGGAACTTCCTGTGTTTCAGTTTCTACCCGTTGCTGTTGCTGACCACCACCGAGAAGAGTTTGGCCTCATCCTGAGTGGTGTTTCCATCATGGAATTACTGAACTTGGAAAACCAAACCTCCATCCATATGAACTTCTGGAGGTGATGGGCAGCTTTACACCCATAGAGCATTTGCTCATGCATTTGCTCTGGTGCTGTGCATGAATATGAATATATGGTATTTCTTCAGAAAAAAAAAGTAGACTTTCCACTGGGGTTTGTCAGTTAAACTCAGATGAGCATATTCAACATGAAGAATCTGGGAATGAGAAGATTATGTCAAATCATCTTGCCCTATAGTGTCCAGCCTTAGTGTCTGTTTTCTGACTCTAGTTACTATTAGATGCTTAAAGAAAATAAAAGGAAAAAAAAAAACATGAAAAGGGACTGCTCATCATACACTCTGAACATCTTCCAGCCAGTGGGTTAGGGTCTGTGAAACTTTATCTAGAAGACTGTATTTAAAGCTCTCAATATCTCAGTAGACCTGCTGAGTTGCCTAGTCCCCTTTTTATAACCCTTTTTTTTCCCGTTCTCTGACAACACCTTGTAGCAAGCAAAGAGTTCCACAGTTTAATTACACAAAGTGTGAAGAAGTCTTTATCTTTTCTTGAAACGTGACAACTAATAATTTCATCTGGGGCTCTCTGTCTTTGTATTATAAGAAGTAGATCATAATTATTCTGGTTCATTTCCCCAAACCATTCATTATTATGTAGTATTTTTATATACACTCTGTTTTTTTCCACATTTGAGATTCCTGTTGTTTTAAGTAACTTGTGTAAAAGCTGTTCCACATGTCTGATGAGCCTTCTGACTCTTTTCTGTACCTCTGTGAATTCTGTTAAATCCTTGGAAATTGCACAGAAGAAAGGGAGACCTCACAACAACACACAGTACTGCAAGGCATGTCGGAGTTTTATATATTATTGCCTGTTGTTTCTGTTCTGCTTCTTTCTAAATGTGCTAGATCCTTATGCGATCCACAAGCTGCCTTTTCAGTGCTGATTTATGGTACCTCAGAGTCTACTGCTTCATTTATTTTTTGTTATTTATTTGTTTGTAGTATTGCAGCTGGTGTTGTGGCTGCACAGGACCCACAGTGCACGAGTCCGCTCAATTCTGGGTGTGTTTCTGGCCTGGCAGATCAGGCGGGGAGAAGCAATATCTTGGTAAAGCAGAAGGAGGAAAACTGGAAATCTGAGAAGAAGCAGATACTTAATCCTGGATTTCCCAAATCTTAAGCAAATCTACCATGCCAACAGCCTTCCCTTCCTCCAGTAAACTGACAATTTCTCTCTTAACATTTGCTGAAAATTTCTTTCCCCGCCTTCCTACAAACTGAAAGTGTCAGTATTTGCTGTGTTGCAGGATGAGGATCAAGATGGTTCAGGCCATGATAGCTACTATCCCAGGGCTCTCATGTCACAATTTATTGCATTACTTACTTTGATCTGATTTGGCCTCTTGACTCCACCAAAAGCGCTTTTCAATGTGCATTAATTAAGATAACATTATTTTCTTCTTTCAGTTGCATTTAAAAAAGAGAAAAAAAAATTCTTAGATGGCACCTGGGTATTAAGAAAGGGAGGAAGCTGTTTTTCTCCATGCAAAAACTGTGCTTTTGCTGTAGTCCAAAGGCTTTCCAAAGGCTCTTCCTTACGCCTTGGGCATCTGCTTCATTATCGTTCTGACGGATTTAAGGTGCTCTTACCTAGGATCTCAGAAATGCCAAATCGTAATAAAAGCTCTCAGTGACAACTCTGTCCAAATGAGCAGCTTTCCCCTAACAAAGATGATTTTAATAGTGCAGCATCCTTTCTCCACAGAGCAGGCAGTTAATTATGAGGTGTGAGCAAGGAATATGTTTCACGGTGCCTTGGCAATTTTCTGAGTTCACTGATCCACAAACAAGATTATTCCCTAATAGTCTTTCATCTCTGCCATTATTGCACAACGGTGCTCAACTTTAAATTAAATTAAAAATGATCATCTTTAAAGTTTGTTGGCCCACGGCTGATCTTTTGAGATTGCTTCCAGGGTTAACACTTTTTAAATTGCCTAGTTATTCTTTTGTAAAGATCGTAATGCAGGAACTGCCCACTAAGAAATGAGGATTAGACCCGTCTTTCTTTCAGACGGATGGTATTTTGTGAGGAAGCTGCCTCAGCAACATACACGGAGCTTTCAGCAGCACCCGAGTGAGGGACTAAATGTGGTAGCTGAGTGCCGGCTCTCCAGCACAGCTCTGTCCCTGGTCTTGGGCAGTTTGTGTGGGGGGAAAATGCCACAGTGGTGCAAAGGTGTCACGCAGCTCGGCTGCTTCTCAGTGTTGTGCAGAGCGACAATGGCTCGAAGATGTTTTGACTGTTATTAGAACTGTCACTGAAAATTTTCAAATGCTATGATCATCTAATATGAGTTAGAGCATGGTGCAAGAGACACAGCATCATCGAGGAATTACTGCATTAAGCCTGAATTTCACTTTGAGCTATAGCAAATCTGTCAGTGAGACAGCGCAACCCTGACTTTGAAGACTTGATGCGATGGCATATTTGAGGTATTCTTTGGTGGATACTTGTGTGCCTATTTCTGGCCTGATTTATCTAAATTCATCTCTGCATGCTGCATCTCATTATGGTATATATTTTTTCTGCTGCTGTATTAACCAGATCTCTCCTGGCTGAAAGTTTTGCATTCTGTGATAGCTGCATTTTACCCTTCTTCTCAATAGACAGAGCTCACTAGGACGATGACTACCAGAAGTCACTGCTGTGATGGAGCTCATATACTCATATCCGGACAAGTTTCATATTAGGTAGCTTGAGTCCTGCTAATAACCTACCTGCAATGTTAAGGAGCTCAGAGCAGGTAAAGCAGGCTGTCAGAGTAATTACCAATTTTTTAGGTTTTTTTTTCTGTGGATGTCATACAGGACTGCTTCATAACAGTGAAATGCAGTGAATTTTTGCAGCATAAAATTTACATAATGTAAAAACAAATACTTTGCAGAGTAAAACAAGTAGATTAGAGTAAAATTAGCATATCTTTGATGATCAATTCCTGTGGGGGCAAAAATGAGCTCTTCCCCTGTGTTTGTAGGTTGCTAGCAAAATAGTGCTTCAGTCTTAATTGGAAAATTATTCATATGAGGTGGCCTTGGTACTGTATCTGCACACACAGCTGACATTTGGACGGGGCACTGCGCTTAATCTTGTGAGCATTGCTGTGGAATCAACACATGTGAGTGCTCAGAGTCTGGATTTGACATTTTGTCTGGAAGGGCAATGTGAGTGAAGGCACCGTCTTTAAAATACTGCACTGAGCCCTTGTCCACCACAGCGAAGGTGGAGAAACTCTGTTGGAGAAAATCTGGGTAGATCATCCTTTCTTCACAACACTGAACCTCACAATATTCTTTCTAGTGGGTTTTTATTCAGTCCAGTTTTAGAAACAAGATAAGATATCTTTATTTCACACTTGCAATGTTTCCTAATCGGGAAATATAATTGAGAGGTTGAAGATGGCTGCTACTGAATTGCTGTCTCCCGTACCTTCAATATTGCATAGGAAGTGCTCAGGAAATCAGAAAAGCCAAATGTTGACCTATGTTGATGATGTATCATTTGTGAGATTCAGTCAGATTAATGCATAAGGTATTATGGTTAATTTGCCTGCAGATTCAGGGTTTTGAGTGCAACACCAGATCATCAAGATCACCAACACAGTTACTTTAAAAGAACTGAGACTGTGGCCCAGTTATCAGACAATTCTACAGATACCATTATCTCTTATATTCTAACTTTCTTATTCTTTCATATTCATTTTTTAAGCACTTGTCATTATCTCTTCAGAAATCTCTTACAAATTAGAGGTGCAGCTTATATAACTGAAGAGCAATTACTGCTCCATTACCAAGTAATGAAGTGAGTGCTTGTGTGGAAAGAATTATGGCTTCAAATATGGTAAAGTTGAGCAAGAATTCCAAGCTAATTTCTAAACATATTTTCTAGCTACAAATTGTAAGTTTATATTTTTGTAGGTTGCAGATCTAATCTGATCAGATGTAAGGTCTAATACCTTCTTTAAAAAATACAAACACTTATGTGGGAATTAGCGTGGAAAAATGGAGCTGTGTCCATATCGGAATCCAGAGAGGTGTTTTGCATCATCACATACAATGTCTGTCCGGCATTATCCAGAGTTTGATGTTGCCAACTTGTGGTCATGCTCAGAGCAGGTTGAAGTGTGTTACTGGCTGCCTGGTGGTGATTCTGCTGGGACAAGGAGGAGGCTTCTGGGGACTCAGGAGTTCTGGGATTTCAATATTTTATATTTGTCCCCCAGGTTACATTAGAGCAAGACTTTAGTTTTTGAATGGATAAAGTTGTAGGGCTTTGAGTGAGTCCAGATGCCAGCCTAAGGACTGCTTTAGGATGCTTGATTCCTTTTGTGGTGTTTGAAGCACTGAGTCCCCTGCCAGTTAGGAGAGACTTGTCTTGTCTCAGACTCCCAAACACTGAGGTACTTGAGCAGGAAATGATTTTGGACATCTAGTCCTCGCATTTAATGCTTTTTTGAGTAGAGCTTAGTGTGATGATCACGACCTGCTAATCCCTCTAGCAGAGTCCTGCAGTAACTGGGACACATAATCATGGTGATTACTGGGTCAGTGCAGCTGAACAGCTGGTGTTGATGGCCGTGGCTCCGTTTGAATTCAGCAGAGGTTTCGCTGAGGTTTCCCCTTCTCCGGTATTCCCACAACAAGAGCCAGTCTCCTGTAAGCTTAGTGAATGGAGTGGGTAGGCAGTACTGGCTCTCTAAGCCTGGCTGTGGTCTTGCAACATGTACGAGTTGGCTTCTGCAGGGTTCTTCCAACCTCCTTAAATCAGTCGTGGCGTATTTTTGAACGTTAATGTTAAGAGCCTTTCCCAGTCTGCGAATGCTTATTTCCTTCAATAGCTTGTCTGATGGGAGTTGCTGTGCCTGGAGCAGAGAGAGACCTATACTGCCTGATTTATTAAAAAAACAACCCAGGAGACAATCCACAGATGATCACTAACTTCTTACAGTAGTGCCTCTTCCTTTGGCAAATGAACGTGAGATGGCCAGAGGCTGCTGGGCTTATTAAACACAGTCCTCTGTTACCATCAAAAGGCAATTAGCTAATCCCAGTCATAAACTTTCTGAGTCCACTTGGATGATCTCCATGGCTGTCTTTCGAAGGCTGTCCCACAATATAAGAATTTTGCCTAGGAAGCTTTCTTTTTCCAGCCCAAGTGCCACAGTGGCCAATTTCTTCCTACTTATTCTTGTGTTGATGTTTTTTAGCATGTGTGCATCTCTTTCTGGCTTTTCTTCTTTCCTTTGCATGCCTGTGTGTTTTAATGTATGTGAACACATGCATGCTAAGTTAGAAGAGTCAAACCAGATACAGAACTGGTGTTGCAGCAGGATAACCTAACAGCAGGTCTTTATTTCATAAGTGCTAGCGAGGGGAAATTGCCATTCTTGCTGGGATTTTATGTGCAAACTTTGTGTAGTGCAAGGGCTGAGACTCTCCAGAGAAATGGCCTTCGCTTTTGTAGATGGGAAGGGTATGTTTGGAATGTTTATTTTTAATTTTATTTTTATTTATTTCTTTTGGTCAAATGCCATGAAAATCTCAACAGCTTCCATAACTCCATGCTTTTCATTCTGACTTGCAGCTGTTTTGAGAAAGTGTAGAAAATTAAAAATCAGCAGCTGGAAAAGCATTTGATAAGAAATATACTACCGGTGTCCCTTAATTGGCAAGTGAAGCAATAGAGACCATTATGCTATGTGCTGGCAACTGGAGAACATGGAAAATGAAGCTGAATTATTTAAGATGGTAGCTCACGCTTATGCCTTGTTGCACACTAGTGCAAAAGTCAGATGAGAAAGAGGAAGCAACCCTAAACGGCATAAATTAGTGATCCAAAGCGTTTTTGGTTTGGAGGAGCCCAGACGAACCAGGCAGGAGCTCAGGTGTGTGGTGCTCAGCTCCCTCACCATCCTCTGAGAGCAGCGTGAGGTGAAGAAGGCATTTGACACCTTTCTGTATTGGCATCGGGAAGAAACTGAGGCTTCTCAACACCTCCCAGCACTCGGGTAAATTTAATTTCCTGCAAGTGGAGGCAGGAATGTTGTCTTTCCCCTCCCTTGGCCTTGGCAGACTGTGAAAGGTGAATTCCTTTGTTTTTGGAAACCAATTTGATCTTAAAATGCTCTTTTTCATGTCAAAATAGGGCCTGTGGGTTTACCGTGAGGTTGAATGTGTGGTGGTACCCTTGCTGCCAGGCAATGAAGGGCTCCATATGCGGATGCCAGGGAATCCTGCTCTGAAAAGAGCTGAAAACGTGCAGGTGTGAGGGGGTTCAGATTTCTTTTTTGGCTTTTCTATTTGCCTGGTTCAGTGAAGTCTTTTCTGTGGAGCTATTTAGGTTAGGAAAAAGAGAACAGATGAGACCCTAAGTGGCTAGGACGCTAAATGCTATGTGCCTCCCTCCTTCCTCCAGTGCTCTTGTAGCTCTAGTTTGTCCACATCAAAATGATCTCTGCTCAAAACGTTTCGGCCTTTTAAACGAGAGCTTCTTGTATTGTGTGCTGGATCCTGGTATCTCATTCAAGGGCATCTTGCACCTTGACCTGTTGCCTGCTTGAGGTCCTTTTCATTTTGCTGTTGGACTCTCAGCTTTTCAGGCTGTTCTTTCACTTTTCAAAACTACTAATCTGTTACTGCTTACTGAGAGGCTAATTTTTATTGCTATTTTTAATGGAAGTCACTATACCCAAACCACCAAATAATGCCTCATAGGAATTCTCTTCCCCTTTATTTTAGCCCTACCATGTTGTTGGAGTGCCTTGATGAGTATAAATTCACCTTGATGAAGTGATGTTTACCCAGCATGGTCATAAATGTGTGTTATTCAGCAGAAATTAAATCGTCAGTTTAGTTCTACTCTTTCTTTTTAATCCATAAATTTGTTAACCAAATGGATGTGTATTTATGGATTAGGTACCTGATGTAAGAAAACATTCCCAAAGGACTGTAAGAAATTAATACATATAGACCATCTCGCAAATTGCCTTTAAATAGCTTTTGCCTTCATTTTCCCACACTTGAGTGGGAAATTGTGCTGCAGACAGAAATAATGACTCTGATAAATCTTGAAAGAAGTACAGATGAGGCATCACTATAATGAGATATAATAATTAGCAACTGCTTTGTTTCGCATGATACAGATGGTATATTTTGATGCGGCAATTGTGTAGGTGTGGGGAGGAAGCAAGAGGAGATCTGTCTCTTAAATCCCTGTTTTAAATCCAAAGCAACCTAATTTTGCACAGCGGAAGCATCATCTAGTAAAAGCACTGACTGGGAGATAAAATGCTGAATTCTGCTCCTCCATCCCTACCTCTCTGCCCTCCCAGTTGGTTTTCTCTGTGGCAGTTGGTCTGTTGTCAGATCTTTTGTGCCTTTTCTTCAATTTTCCTTGATGTGAAACAAGGGTCCATCCTTACCCCCTTCTCCTTGCTGTGTGAGTTTTAATTAATGCTGTTGCAATGTGTGTTAAGATCCTTGGGTAGCAGTGCGATTTTGGCAGCAGTTCAGACTCCTGAAGAAAAGTGTACGCTTTCCAGAATCTAGAGAGAGAGGAAAAAAAAGAATCTTGCAGGCTTCTAGGGTTAAAAATAGACGGCAAAAAAAAAGTTAGGTTAAAAAAATGCTTATCTTTGACTCCTATATTCTGAAAATCTCTAAACTTGTAACCACAAAAAAATTAATAAATGGAGTATGTTTCTTCCTGGAGTTGGGAGTTATCCTTGCTGAAGTCTTAGTAACAATGTTCATTTTACACTATTTTACATCTCTTAAAATGTGTGGCCTTTCCCTTTGCTTTTGATTTCTGTGCACAGAAATCAAAAGGAAACTTTGAAATTTGACAATTCTTCATAAATTGTCTGGGGGTGCATCTTTTTCTACACAATAAAAAAGTAACAGAAACCAGAAAAACCTCCGGATTGCTGTCCATCCGAAGTGGGATGAAGATGCAAGCTTCCTCCCCCGTACTCAACACCACGACTCTCCATCTCAACTCTGTTCATCACTGATATTAATACTTTGAAACCAGTCTCTGCTCCAGATGGTACCATGAGGTTGAGTCATAAATTCAACAGTGGGACAAAAGGGATAAATTACCGAATTCATAATGTTAAACCCAAAGGTAACAGAGATTTGTAGGGTGCCAATAGGAGGCTGTTGTAGTGCGCCAGGCAGCTGGGGCACCTGTGGTGCCTCCACCAGCACAGAGCTGTCGAGGAACAGGGACATGCAAAGCAGAAATGGCAAATGCTGCAGAGCTGTGAAACAGTCTTGCAAATTTTGTATGATGGCATGTATTGAGAAGGTCCCCCAAAAATGCTTGTTGGATGAGGCTTTTTAAAACGTCATTATTCTCCCTAGGGTGTTGCTTTTTGGTGTTTTTAAGATTGTGCTTTTTGTTTGTTTGTTTGGGTTTTTTTTTTTTTTTTTCATGTTTGGCTGAAGTGAAGTGACTGCTTACGAAATACATTGGTGCAAACAAGGGAACATGAAGAGTTGTGTTAAAAATGTTGGGAGTCACATTTGCAGCTCCTGTGAAACAGCCTCATTTTGGAATTAGTTCTACTTTTTTCATGCTTGCTCCAGGAACTGGCCTTGAAGCAATCTGAGTGCTTCAAGGTTAGATATCAAGTACTTCTCCATAAAGCAACCAGGAGCTCTCCTCTCATAGCAGAGATGTGCGGTCCCCAGTCCAGCATCTCAGTAGCTTCTGGCCCCTGGGTCTTGGCTAGGGCAGAGGGCTGAGGTATGAGCACACTGACACAGACAATCTGCAAACCATAAAGCAGATATTCCCCACCTTGTTTTTTCCAGGGTTGTCTCTGCCAAAGCGCTACAAGAGCAGCTGGCACTTACTTGGGGCTGTGCAGCAGCTCTCCTCTGGCCTTGTCATTACTGGCTTTAAGCACGCGTTACCATATCAACAATATTTTTAATGTTGTTATTTCCTGTCAAGAGACAGTCTGTCTGCGTGCTGCTGCTGGAGTGAGATGGTGGGCGCTGTTCCACGTGTGGGTCTGGCGCGTTGGCCCGCAGAACAGCAGAGGCAGAGCTGGCCCTCTGCTTTTTGAGCCTCTGCAGCATGATTTCCCCATCCGAGCTGGCATCAGTCGCTTGGAGCTCAAGGACAGGAGTGCCAGGAAGGCTATGGCATCTTGTGCTCTTCTGCCCTTTAAATACCAGACCCAAAAGGTCTTCTGTTCTGTCAATAGCCCTAATTATAGCCAGCAAAACTTGTTGCTGGGCTATGCCTGGACAGTGTGGATTCTGGGGGGACTTTTGGACTGAGGGAGATCAGCTCCCATCTGTAGTCAATGGAGAGACAGAGGGTCTGAGAAGAGATTCAGAGGAAAAGGTAGCTATGCATTTCACCCCTCCTTTTCTCTCCTCAACCAGCAGAGGTGTCTAGAGGGGCTCCTTTCTCTTGGCAAAACTTGTCCGTGCTGACTGGGCACGGGCAAACAGTACCCAGTGGGGTTATATCACCCTCCATCAGGTGCCAGTTGTGAACCAAGCATCGCTTGCTTAAAACAAATAATGATAAAGCAGTGGAAAGGAGGCACAATTCCTGCCATGAACTCAGCGAGGGGCTGCTGCTGGCAGAAAGCAAAGTGGGGTTGAGCCCGCAGGGTTTCAGCAGCCACCCCTTTAACCGTGGGGATGCTGCTGCTGTTATTCATGTCAGCTGTGAGCTTGGTCAGAACTGTGGAGGTGCCAGTAAGAGTCACCCTGTGCCCAGGCAATGGGTGAAGGGCCTGAAGGGCCTCGGGGCGGCCGTGCCGCGTGCCGGGGAGGGAGCTGCCAGGCTGCTAATCCCCTTCCCGAGCCCGTGAGCGGCAGCGCGGGGAGCTCCCCGGGTCTGCGGCCAGCACGGGAGCTGCCAGGACAGAGCAGGGGCCGGTGGCAGCGCGGAGCCAAAGCAGAGGGCTGCCGGCTGGCCCTGGGGCAGGGAGGGAGCCAGCGCAGCCCCCCGGACCCCCGGCGGAGCAAAAAACAGTTCGTTAGATTTGTCCTCGTTAAAAGGAAAAAAAGAAAAAAAAAAAAAACAAATTGGAAATACTAAGAGGCGTTGATTGAACCAGAATATTTTCGCACCAACCCTAACCATCTGCAAAAACAAAACAAAAATAAAGAAAACGCCTTTCTCAGGCACTGTGCCTATTTCAGGCATTTTCTAAGTGAGCAGTGTAGAAGAAGTGTGCGACTCAAGTGTAGCGGCACATTTTCCAGTGACAGGGTAAGAAGAGGCGATGCCCAAGAGGCTGCCCCTGCTCCCACCAGCCTGGGTTGCTGGGAGGTGGCCCAGACAACTCCACTGCCGTTTTCTGAAGACCTTGCAAAACTGCTGCTCGGGGCAGGCAAAGTTGTTTTGAAATCCAGTTTGAAATAACCAAGGAGGTTCAACTGAAACAAACGCTTCTGTTCTTTAAAAGCCTTTCAGAAATGTCACTTCTTTCCTGTGAAACTATCAGTGCAGCATATATAATATCTGTGTATCATAAAGGGAAAACTAAACTAATTAAGCAAAGAATCAGCTCCTGTTCTCTTCTGGAGGTGCTGTTTCACCCAACAGTAAAAGCCTTCTTTTGAGATAGGGCTGAATGGGTTCAATTTAGCATTGTTTTCAAGGGGGATCTGAATGTACATCTCACCTGAGTGCCTGTCTGCTGCGGTCAGAGGAGCCCTGGGTAAAGGTCGTGGCTGGGCTTCCTCCCTTGATATTGCTCATTTTTGTAAAAGATTGTAAGAGATGGTCTGCTTCCTTAATCCACATCTACATATGGATGCAATAACTTCCTTCTATCTCCTTTTTCCTCCCTGCCTCCTCCACCTCTCCAAATTAAAAGCTTGAGAATGAATTAGGAGCTTTGATTCATGCAGTGCTTATAGCGCTCGTGGCTGACTTTCAGGAGAGATTTTTTTTGTTGTTGTTTTTCTTTCCTTTTCCTTGAGTATGGTCATAAGGAAGCCAAATCATTTAAACCAGCTGGAAGATCCCTGAACTGCCACAGTTCTATAATCATTTCCCTCCCAGCTTGTAAAACTGGCTCTCTGCAGTTTACTGCCAGGCCCTTTCACTGCAGATTGAAAAAATAAAGGTCTCCAAGGACCCCGTGCTTCTCCGCTCTCCTGCGGATCGATTGGATCAATTTGCCTCCGTGTGTTTCAACGTCTCTGTCCTAATTCTGGAGACTGTCGCTCTGGCCCCTTGTCAGGTGGCCGTTTGCAAGGAGCACATGGGAAGTGGAGACTTCTGGCTCCAATCAGGCCATTAAAGTAAGCTCATTAGAGCTTAAAAAAAAAAGGGAGAAAAAAAAGGAAAGGAAAAAGAAAAGTGTTTGTGTGTGGGAACGCTACAGTGGGTTATTGCTCTATAATACGTACCAGTGAATCAGAGCTTTTCTTTTTACCCGAGACGACCAGCCTGTGGAGTAGTGCCACGTGTGGTTTGGTCAAGACTTCAAACTCAGGCCGGTGATTTGTAGTGATGTCTTAATACGAGTTTTATTAAGTTGCCTGAGGCAGAGTATGTTCTCCGGCACCTCGACTTGGTTCCCGCCGCCCATCCTGTAAGATTCTCCTCCTTGGGGCCCTTGTGGAAAGTGCCCTTTCCTGTCCTCGAGGCTGTAGCCCTGAGCTATCAATTCAAGGAAACGGAAGCGAAGCACAGCTTTGCTCAGGCGAGGTGCACTTAGACCTGAGTTTGTGCTCTCTCGAGGAAGCCTTGAGGAGCGCAGCCACGTGAGGTAAACTTACTGCTTCCCCGCTCAGCGTGTATCGTAATAACCCGCATGGGCTCGCAGGACCCACAGGAGCAGTCCCCAGGGTCCCGTTGGCAGGGTTTTTGCCTCCAGACATTGAGCGTCTACCAGTCTGATATCCTTCAGTGATGGATCCTGCTTCCTCTGATGCCTTTCATTTTCATTTCTGATCATGAAACTGAGATTGCTAAATCAATACCTTTGTTTGGTATTATTCTTAAACTCTTTTGTTTTTCCTAAAATAATCTTCATTTCTTAGGGTATAAGGGCAAGTTATTCACAGTTAATTCCAGAATGTTTCTTTTCCCTCTTCCCATCCATTTTACCCTTTTAAAAACTTCAAATAAGAAGCACAAAAACAGAGGGAAGAAAAGGAGTTTTTGGAATAAGCTGAAGCTGAAGCAATAAAAACATTGCTGTTTCAGAAGGTTTTTCCTACTAAGAAGTATTCTGAGAAAAGACCCTTTTCCTTGTGTATAAATAATACATATACATTTCATCTGAAAGTTTTTGCTAGGTTTTATAAACAAACAGCTTGTATTGGCACTTTCATTTTTGAATTATGATTTAAAATATTCCTTTTTTTTTTTTTTTTTTTTTCCACAGCTCAAGTTTCTGTGATTTGTTTTTGTTTAGCTTGTGGGTATATTGGAAGCTTTACTGTTTAATTGCATTTTAAGTATGTGTGATTGGCACTTGGAGCAAATCCTTATTTCTCACAGAATATTTGTGGAATAACAATTCTGATTGCTACATTACCCGTGTAACATTTAGTCAATAACTCAAATAAGGAAATCACATCAGCTCTCTGAATCCTGTCTTGGTTGGCAGTATAACCCACGGTGGCTGATACATTTTTTTAAATTATTCACCAAGAGCCTATTTGTTATGTTTAATGATAGGATCGAACAAATGTGGTATGAATATGAAAAGGGAGAAAGAAAAGAAAAAGAAATAGTGTAAGGAAGAAGTCTGCTTCTTGTGAGCAAATTTATGCAAGAGTGTTTAGATTACCTTTGCTGAAGTGTTACTTCTCCTGGGTCTTCTATGCAATAATTTGGGTGAATCAGGTCTCTCTTCTCAACTTGAACTGAATTGTTGTGAAACAGAGACATGGGCAGTGCCTCTGCTCTTCCCTTGCAGGGTCCCAGCCATGTCCGTGGGGCCGCAGCTCCGGTGGGGTCCCCGGGGCTGCTCCCACCACTGCAGACCACCCCGTGGAGCGCCGGCCGTTCTGCTATCCGCCTGGGTCCTGGTGCCTCTGTTGGCTGCTCCATAGCCCAGGCCATGCACTGGCCCTTGCTCTGTCATGGGGTTGATGAGCACAAGGCCCTTGGGAAAGCAGCAGCCACACCATGGGTTGTCCTTGTCCATGGCTGGCATGTCCTTCTTGGTTGAGCGCCAAGACTGGGATCCTTGTCCAAACCCACGTCCACACGGTCCCATTGCAGCACCTGCGTGACCTGTGTGACTGCCTGTGCCTATTTAACGCTGTCTAGTCCTTAAAAACTGGCAGGCAGGATCGTGATAGCTCAAATGTTGCTTCTCACCTTTCCTCCCCTCCATCAGCTCCAGCTTCTTGTTTGGATATCCGCATCATTTTTGTCCCAATCCCATCACAGCCTAGTGGCCATCTGGATGAGCCCGCACCACGGGCTAGTCTGGCGGGGGACTTACAGCTCCTCCCATGGTGTTGAGCAACCCCTTGCCCGTGCTCAGCCGAGCCCTGGACACTCAGGACACTCTCGCTCAGCACATTTTGAGCCTTCAGAGGGCTGCCCCCAGGCGAGCTCCTGGCAGGCGGCACAGCCTCCTTTTGGCTCCCTTTTCGGGTAGGCATCGTGCCTGAGGATGCCCCTTGCGCAGCCAGCATGGCTGTTCCCTGTCCACGTGGAGGGTCCGAGGTGACCTTCTCACGCTGGCCGGCAGTGCTGCGGGTAGTGAACTCGCGCACTGGCCACGCTTACAGTGAAGGATTTCCTCGCGTTTTCCCAAAGTCGAATGGGTGACATGGTTTCCAGTGTTCGATTTCTGGGGAGGAAAGTTATCGGTTGTGTGGGAATGTTCTGGGAATGTTTACTCAGCATCAGCTCCAGTCCCATCCCCTGAAAGCTTGGAGGAGGCCGTATAGACTGTTGCAAAATCCCCATGGCAGAAATTACTCGTATTTTTGGCTACGTGCAACATCCTGTAAACTTTGTTGTGAGCAGTTGAGCAGGATCTTTCATGAGTGCTGGGCTTTTAAATGTAAGAATTAAAACGCGCTTCTGTAGAGGTAGGAGACTGCAAAATGACATGGTTTTCTTGCTATTACTTATCCTTGAAGGTTGCCAATGCAGTTCAAAGTGAATTAAAAGAATAGTTCAAAAGATTTTAGTGACTAAACCGAAACTGGAATATTAGCAGCCTCATTTTTCTGGCAATAGATGAGACTGAACTGTGGTGAAAATAGGACAAAATGTAATTATTTTTTCTAATTCTGCCAAGTTTCAGAATTGTTCTTTTATTGATGTGATTTTGGCTTTCACCATTTATTATCTATTTAGATGATATTTAAAGAGTAGCTTTGCAAAGGAGGTCTGCTCAAAGCCAACCATTGATCTTTATGGCCTATTGCAGATTTTAATATTTACTTTTTAGAAACAAACTCTGTCGTAACAGAACCATGTCTGTGATGAAGGAATATTTTTTTTCAATTGGAGAATTTAATAATTTGTGTGTGTGTGTGACTGAGTGGGAAAGTTACAGGGATGAAAGTTATTGGAAGTATATTGTTTGGTGCCTCGTGCCAACAGTAATAGCACAGGCACAATTTACTTACATAAGTCATTTGCTGCCAATTTTTGATTTTTTTTTTCAGATTCTTTCTGTGATGCAGTTTAACTTTGGCACTGAGTTGCATTTGATTGCAAACATCAAAAGTTTTACTGAAAGGCTACCATCTTGGAAGAATGAACTATTTTTCCTCTTCTCTGTATTGCTAACAGGCTTGTGTCATTCATATTTAAAAAGATTGAGCTATTTTGAGGCTGTTAAAAATAACATAGTTTCCTAACAAGAAAGGAGCGCGGAAGTTTTCCGACTTCTTTTTTCTGTGTGTGTTTAGACATGGCTGAGACATATTTAGAGATAGCTTTATTTAATCTGACAGAAGCAAAGGGGCATGCTAGATCAAACTGTCAGATTAGGACTTTTCCGGAAGGGAAGTACCTTTTTCCTGAAGTATTTAGCATTGACATCTAGTAAACTGCTTTTTAAATAGGTGGCATGTGGGTTTCGTTTTTATGGACACGTTAGTTGAAAACGGGCCAAGCTTCAGTTTTAAGACAGTGCAGCTCAATTTAGTATCTCTGCCACCAGTGCTTTGAACAGTTAGTGTGGACTGAAACCACAGCCGTCGCCACGTGAACTTGGTAAAACTCTCTGTGCTAGTGAATCGATTATACCCCTTTTAATTTAGAGACTCTTTGGGAGAATTCATGTGAGCCTGTCTGTCTTCATGAGTAGTTTTGTAAGTAACTACTGCCGTAATGTGCTGTGTACTGGCTCTTGCACAGACATGTCCACCCAGTGCCAGGTTTTCTCTCCCTGCTTTCCTAAGCGCATCCCCATCCTTCAGTGCTCACTGCCCCAAGGCAAAGGCAGCTAAGGGAGGAAGAGGAGGGCAGGCTGACAAATGTCTGAATGTCCCCCTAAATTTACTCCTGTCTTGTGCTCTCACTTGCTCTCTCTTTATCACTTGCTGTTTGGTTCTAGA